>CM052255.1:1832650-1848931 GCA_028455795.1 Lasioglossum marginatum | reverse complement strand
TGATGGAGATAAAATGTTCACAGTTAGAGATTTTCGCGACAGTTACGGAGAGAACTGTATGTAGCGTGTGACGTCAAAGCCTAAACATTGAGACTACGGGAGTGGAGGGGTTATTCGATTTGCGTAGATCCTGCGGTCTCCGTTTGCTTAGATCAAGGACTTACTGTAGATCGTTTTTGTACAGATTTTTTAGAGGATAAACTTACAAACTACTGTAAATACAGATTTGTACATTGTATCTTTCGAGCAAAAGTTAAACGCGTTTTTAGACAATGGAGGTGAACGAGATGAAAATCTTGAAGGGGTGAGTGGATCGTACGGTTATTAAACAAATAGTAATGGTGGTTAATTATCCTTTTCCTAAATTCCGCTCGAAAGGTTCACTCTGGAGAACATGTTTGCGATGGAGCTGGGAAAGTACCAAGACATCGCCAAAGAGATTGTAAAGAACGCCGTGAAAGAACTCGCCATAGAGACAGGTTTAAAAGACCTGGCCGAGGTCTGGAAGAATATGCAATTCACTGTCGTGAAGCACTATAAAGGTAGACTAGTCACTGGACCGCAGTTAGTTGCATAATTTCATATAACCGTAATCTACTTTCCAAAAGTAGACAGAAACCGCAGACACAATTTATGGAGTGGAGAACGATTCCCCTTCGGAATAGCAACCGAACTAAATTGAATTTGTTCGTTTCTCCCTAAACAGGTCAACTATTAGGTGCACAAATGAATTCTCGGCTTTCTCGCTGAAGATCAATTTCTATTCCACATCGAATAACAATTTAATCAGACGTGTAGACTGTAACAGCATCTACATATTTCCTTATACCTCCTGGGCAGGTGAAACCCATCTCATGTCGCAACACAATATTGTAGATAAAGAACAAATTCAGAGTATCAATTTAATTATAATAATTATTTAATCAGTCGAGCACTATTCAGTATTTGTCTTGATATTTGAAAACTTTCTTAATATTGATAAACAAAGTACTGATCGTCCTTCAGGAGATGGCTGTGACCTCGACCCCACCCTTGCGCTTAGGTTCGGCCAATAGGGGAAGGCGTGTAGCGCGGAGTGGGGATATCACGTGGTCCCTACAAGATGGACGATCCTATCTGTTCCTATTATAGGAAAATTGTTGTTGCCAAAATTTTTAACCAAATTGCACCGAACTGGAACAAAATAGAAATTGATTTTCTTTCCTAACATGTTCAATAGCTTGAAAATAACAGTATTTCTAAATCTTTCTAATGTTCTCGCTTTTTTTAAATTACCCCTACTCGTTTTTGTCATAAATACATAAATAAAGTTCCTTTGCAGGGACCGAGGACCGCGGTTTCATCCTGGGACCCATCGACGAGCTGAATCAGATCCTCGAAGACAACATGATGAACGTGAACGGCATGGCCGCCTCCCAGTTCATCGGTCCTTTCCTCAGCACCGTGCAGAAGTGGGAGATCGCCATGCACACGATATCCGAAGTGCTTGAACTATGGATCCAGATGCAGAAGAAGTGGCTGTACCTCGAAGGGATATTCGTGGGCGGCGACATCCGATTACAACTGCCCGACGAGGCGAAGAAGTTCGACGAGATCGACAAATCGTTCCGGAAAGCCATGAACGATACCGCGAAGAGGCTGAACGTCCTTGAATGTTGCATGATCGCGGGTAAAACAAATTTTTTCCATTGAAAAGTTGCTCTTGGTCTGCTATGAATTTTCTACTATGTTTCTGCATGGGGAACGACATTAAAATATTTAAATTATTGACTAAATAAAATTCCGTTTCTTCATCTAATCGAGCTTAGTTATGCTATTTCAATTCTAGAGGTCAGAGGTCACTTCAAGGTCACGTTATTAATATCTCTGACTGGGTTTTAACGTCAACCAGAATATGCGAGGGTAACAAATACACATTTACAAGAGAAAAAAACGTCGGTGACCTTGAAAACTCCGGAAAAATGACCTCGAGAAAAAAATATTCGAATATCTCGAAAGGTCGAAACAGCAAACCGGTTCGTTCGTTTCTGTTCAAGGTCGAAAGGACGAGTTCGAGGCGATGATCTTCGGTCTGGACAAGTGTCAGAAGTCCCTCGCCGACTATTTGAACTCGAAGCGAGCGATATTCCCGCGATTCATGTTCCTCAGCGACGACGAGCTGCTGAGCATCCTAGGCAGCGGCGTGCACACTGCGATACAAGAGCACGTGGGCAAGATGTTTGATAATCTGGAGAAGTTCCGGTTTGAGACGAGCAGCACGGACCGTCCAATGGCAGCTGCGTTGATTTCCTCCGAGAAAGAGGTGATGAACTTCCGTACCCATGTACTGGCCGAGGGGAAGATCGAGGAATGGATGGTGGTCGCGACCGAGGAGATGAAGAAGTCGAATCGATACTTGACGAAGAAGGCAGTGTACAATTACGGAAAGGTAACGTCGAAAACGCAGCAATCAAATAAGCGACGCACCTGTTCCCTAGATTGTGCTTAATAAGCATCCCCTAATGGTGGGGATCAAATTTTCATAGTTACGGTAGAGATCTTACTGACAGTTATGGAGAGAATACTCCGATGTTTCTTTTTGGATGGTGCAAAGAGAATATTTATTATTAAGTCGAAACGATGTAATTTAAGTGAGGAAATACCATTACCGCCCTTATTTTCAGGGCGGTGGGGAAATACCATCACCCCCCAAGATGGAGTTGGGGGGTAGTGTGGGACTCGGCTCCCCCATAGATGGAAATTGGGGGAACGGGACTCATATCCCTACCCATACCCACTAAAACCCCACCGCCCAGGATACACCCTTCTCCTCTGTACCCGATAACCCACCACCCGAGGTCCTACTATTCGTATTTACTCCCGTGGTGGTACGCGACTCGTCATATCGGGTCTCTTCTGTCCTCACATATCCTTTTCCAATTTAGGTGAGGAGACCTAGGACCGAGTGGATGCTGGATTTCCAAGGAATGATGATCCTCGCGGCGGATCAAATATGGTGGACCGCCGAAGTGGAGAATGTGTTTGTGAAAATTTCCGGCGGAAACAAGCACGCCATGAAAGAGGTACCTTGAAGCGTACAGTTAGCAATGATTAATTAGACTATTGATTATCAAATGAATATTGCCTCTTCCAGTACTTGAAACAACTTAATAACCAGTTGAACGATGTGGTAACTCTGATGGGTGGCGACACATTGACGAGTAACGACAGGAAGAAGTTTGATATGATACTGACGATCGACGTACACTTGAAAGACATCGTCGAAGGCTTCGTCAGAGACAGCATCATGGACCCCATGGAATTTGAATGGGAGAGGCAATTGAGGTTCTACTGGGTCCACGATCTGGATAACATATGGATGCACCAGTGCTCGGGAACGTTCGAATATGGATACGAATACATGGGTCTGAACGGCAGGCTGGTAGTCACGCCTCTGACCGACAGGATTTACTTGACTATCACTCAGGCTCTCTCTATGCACTTGGGCGGTGCACCAGCAGGTAATCTAAATGCAATGATAAGACCCTGTCATTTATAAAAAGAAAAATATTAAACATGTCCGTCTTTTAATGTACAAAATGAACAAATTAGGCTAGAATTAGGTTTGAAGAAGGGCTTAATCACGCTTTCGGAACATTTTTATAGCAGTACAGGATGTCCCAAAAATGTTGCACTTCCTCGAAAGGGGTGATTGCCAAGGTCATTTAAAATTTAGCCTCGTAGGTTTGTTTATACATGCACACAACACAATTGTATTAATTTCCCTGCAAATCGCGACGATAGTTAACTTGCTGACTGTATACCAAGTGCACATAGAAACAAGATCACACTTGGTCACCACAAAGTTCTGAAAGTAGTTCAACTGGAAGGATCCAGAAGGATCTTGCAGAATCCAGTGGCTGAAATTTAGCATAGGTAATTGAATTGGGCTAGGTCCTGCTGGAACTGGGAAGACGGAAACTACGAAGGACTTGGCGAAAGCTCTAGGACTCCTTTGTATCGTGACGAATTGCGGAGAAGGGATGGATTACGTGGCGATAGGGAAGACATTGAGCGGTCTGGCACAATGCGGTGCGTGGGGCTGCTTCGACGAATTCAATCGTATCGATATATCCGTGCTTTCTGTCATCTCCACGCAACTGCAGACGATACGCTCCGCTTTACAAACGAAGACGAGCAGGTTCAGGGTGAGCAACTTTCTCGTTCGAAAATTCCGATTCAAATGCTTCCATTCTTGCACTCGTCGACAACTTGCTGATGGGACTGCAGGTAGAGGGGAGTCCTATCGTATTATTATTACCAGACTACGGATCTGTATGCAAAATAAAAATTGTCTGAGAAATTATATATTGACATCTTCAATTCTGAAAATTTTTCAACGAAATTTAATTCAGCTATAAATGCATAAAGATCCGCAGTCTAATTATTACTAATCGTTTTTCACTAATAAACTTGACCCTCACACGTTCCTCAGGGAGACTTCACTGATCTACGTGTGAGGACTAAAGTGAACTCCTTCTGCAATTTCTTCACCTAGCAATCTAAAGTTTAGTCTTTCCAGCGTTGATAGAAATTCCTTCTGGTTTTTGCAAAATTGTAGAAAAATTTGTTTATCGACTGATACGAAGGGTGCATCGTTCTCTGTTAGTTCGAAGGCCAAGATATAGTTCTGGATTCGAAAGTGGGAATATTTATCACGATGAATCCCGGTTACGCCGGTCGCACGGAGCTGCCAGAGTCCGTGAAAGCACTGTTCAGGCCAGTGGTGTGCATAGTCCCGGACAACGAGCTGATCTGCCAGATAAAGCTCTTCAGCTCCGGCTTCTTGACGGCCAAAGTTCTGGCGAAGAAGATGACCGTGCTGTATAACTTGGCGCGGGAGCAGCTGAGCAAGCAGAATCACTATGATTTCGGTCTAAGAGCCCTCAAGTCGGTACTGAACATGGCAGGTCAATTGAAGAGGACTTCCGGCGACCTTGAGGAGAACGTTGTGCTGATGAGAGCGCTCAGGGATATGAACCTACCGAAATTCATCTACGACGACGTTCCACTGTTCCTTGGACTGATAGCGGATCTGTTTCCCGATCTCTCCTGTCCGAGAGTTCATTATCCTGATTTGAATGATGCGGTGAACACGGTTCTCGAGGAATATGGATATTCTATTCTGAGCCAACAGGTAAATTACCCCTTGGAATTCTGATAAGGCATCCTGATTATGACGACTGGACCACGGATTTTTATGCGGAGTAACAATTGACAACGTACAGGGTATTTCACCTAACTTGACCATCTTTTCTGAAGGTCCCTTTTTCGAGATTTCCAGGTCATCAAAATGGGGCTACATATTTTCACTATAACAGTATTATGGCTCATAAAAACATAAATTCAACGATTTGCGATATGTCGACCTTCACGTGACCTTCAACGAGGAAGTCAAAATTATTTGCTCAAAATTACACTTTAAATCAACTAGCAAAGCCTTATTTTGTTAG
This sequence comes from Lasioglossum marginatum, assembly GCA_028455795.1. Classification (NCBI taxonomy): domain Eukaryota; kingdom Metazoa; phylum Arthropoda; class Insecta; order Hymenoptera; family Halictidae; genus Lasioglossum; species Lasioglossum marginatum. The sequence continues at coordinate 1,843,439 of CM052255.1, read as the reverse complement.
CTTGTAACATCCCTTGTAAGGGTAGTTTCTCATCCCGACAATAAAAATAGTACTGAGACCCCAAAAACCCTTAAAACTGTCCTGCTGATGAGTAAAGAAGTGTCATTAAGAGATTTATAAATTTAAAGAGTCCCCTTAAGACCCAAACAGAATCAAGAAGACTATCCCAAACTCAAAATTTTATTCGTCAGATCGACAAAGTAGTTCAACTATACGAGGTGATGATGACCAGACACTCGACAATGGTGGTAGGACCCACCGGTGGTGGCAAGACTGTTGTGATCAACACTCTGTGCAGGGCTCAGACTCGCCTAGGCAAACCGACGAAGCTCTATACCCTAAATCCAAAGGTATACTCGGTATACTCGTCATATCGTATAACGAATGATTGAAAATGTAATTGCAGGCATGCACAGTGATCGAACTGTACGGGGTGCTCGACCCAGAGACTCGTGACTGGACCGACGGTCTGCTGAGCAACATCTTCCGGGACGTTAACAAACCTTTGGACGATGACCCGAACGAGTTGAGGTACATTCTGTTCGACGGCGACGTGGATGCGCTGTGGATCGAGAACATGAACTCCGTGATGGACGACAACAAATTGCTGACTCTGGCTAATCAGGAGAGGATCAGGATGTTGAACCATTGTAGTCTATTGTTCGAGGTAATTCCAGCGATTATTTAGGTCTCCATCCCCCCTCTACTGACCAGGAGACTGCACGACCGGCTCTCCGATCTCGTTGAAACTTTGCACACCACTGCAATATCAGATACTCAATACTCTGCGAGATATTGACGATTAAAAGCTGACAATTATCAGCTCGAACCACGCTAAACAATACTGTCATTCGAGCAGTATTTTTTAACACAATGCAAATTGCGTTCAGCTGAATAAATCTCACTTAGAGAACTGGGTAAACTTAAATAAAAAGAATATATAGGTCGCGAGTCCGAATCTTTTACTTTTCGTAGCTACGAATGTTTCAAAGTTTCACTGTGTAAAAATACGAAAGTAGTGTGATCTAGAAAATAATAATAAAAATAATATTTATTATGGAATATAAGATTTTCACTAATGCTGACTGCAAAAGGTAGGCGATCTACAGTACGCGTCTCCAGCAACGGTGTCGCGAGCTGGCATGGTCTACGTGGATCCGAAGAACCTCGGCTACGAGCCTTACATGGACAAATGGGTCCGGAGCAAGAACGAATCCGATCAGGAGCAGCTGAATGGAATGCGCGAGAAATACATAGACGGCGCAATCCAGCTCATTATACATGGCATGCTGGGCTTGCAATCGGTCAAACCGCTCAGGATGATCATACCGCAGACGGATCTGAACATGGTAACAATTAGACACTTATGGCCTAATTAACTCGGCTCTCTATGGCGATCCAGACCGGGGGAAACCGAAATCGTAATATGCTCTGGGTTATTCTCAATGAATCTGTGGAACTTACGAGTTTTGCTCACTTAGTGTGCTTAAAAAATACCCCTGGACCTAATCGAAAAACTAATTTCATTCGACATCGAGAAAAACCGTTTGTGTAAAATTTCAACCCTACATCTCAACCGGGAGGGTAGTTATAGAGTAAAATGGAAAATCAATTTTTTACCTATTTTCCCTATTTCCTCTATCTATTTAGCCATATGCGAAAATTCTGAAAAAAATCTAGCAGATGTCGAACATCCAGATCCACAAACTGTAATTAATTCAGATTTTTAAGTGGAACATCCTGGCTGTAAAAAATGAAAAACCTCCAAAAAATGCGACATCATTTATATTATAGCATAATTAATTCAGATTTTTAAGTAGAATATTCTGGCTGTAAAAAATCAGAAACCTCCAAAAACAGCAACATCATTTATATTATAGCATAATTAATTCAGATTTTTAAGTAGAACATCCTGGTTGTAAAAAATCAAAAACTTCCAAAAAAAAGCGACATCATAAATATTAATTCAGATTTCTAAGTAGAACATCCTGGTCGTGAAAAATGAAAAATCTCCAAAAAGAGCGAGATCATTTCTAGTATAGCATAATTAATTCAGATTTTTAAGTAGAATATTCTGGTTGTAAAAAATCAAAAAGCAACTCCATATATATTAACTCAAATTTTTATGTAGAACATCCTGGCTGTGAAAAATTAAAAACCTCGAGAAAAGGCGACATCATTATAGCATTGAATATTTTCGTATTGTGTTTTTCGTTTTGCAGGTAACTCAATTCTGTTACGTGTTCGACGGTCTCCTCTCGGTTCTAAACGTGGTGTCAACTAAATTCGAGGGAGACGATAACGCGGTGATAGATCTACAGACCAGCCGATCAGAGGTCCTGGAAGCTATGTTCCTGCATGCCTGCTACTGGTCATTAGGAGCTACTTTGATTGCCGAGGACAGGCGTGAGTTCGACGAGTACATGAAGAAGACTGCCGGGTTTATGCTCGTTCAGGACACGCCTGAGAAACCAGCCACTGTGCGTAAGTTGCATTTCCGATCGAAGAGTGGATAGAAGATCTTTCTAGACGTAATTGTCACATCCATTTTTATGGGAAGAAGATACAGTAAAATTCTGAAGTGGATCTAATAAACCACAAAAGATGACTATCTATTTCGATGTCTGATTAGGCTACCTGCCAGTCACGTACAAAATGCTGTACGACTACCACCTGGACATCGAGCAAGGCATCTGGGTACCATGGAAACTCTTGGTTCCCAATTATGTCCACGATCGAAACAAAAATTTCTCGGAGATCCTGGTTCCCACCATCGACACTCTGCGAACAACTTGGTTCATCCAAACGATGAACAACCTAGATCATCCGGCGCTTCTCGTTGGGGAAACTGGGACTTCGAAAACTGCCATAATCCAGGAATTCCTTCGAAATTTGGCTTCCGAAAGATACGTAAGTTCCTGAAGAGTCGATCCTAGAGAATGCATTCAACCGCCTAACGCTTTGACGACTGATAGAACCAACTTCTCATCAATTTCTCGTCGAGAACGACCTCGATAGATGTGCAGAGGAACATCGAAGCGGTCGTGGAGAAGAGAACCAGGGAGACTTTTGGGCCACCGCCGGGGAAGAAGTTGCTAGTCTTCATCGACGACATGAATATGCCGATGGTAGACACTTATGGCACCCAGCAACCTATCGCTCTGCTCAAATTTCTCTTTGAGAAGGGAGGGTTCTACGATCGAGGGAAGGATCTGAACCTGAAGTACATGAAAGATCTCTGTACGAATGAGTAATTACAATAACAGACACGTAGTTTGTTTTATCCAGTAATTTTTGACAGGGGTAGAACTTCCTCGCACTGTTTCGTTTATCTTCTGATAAGGTTTAATCGCGAATACTGATCTCAGAGAATCCGCTCTTGAAAGAATGGATTGTTTATTAATTGATTGATCTGAGATTACTGGACAATTTCTTCCAGGCTACTTGGCAGCCATGGGGGAGCCTGGAGGGGGCAGGAACGAGGTGGACCCCAGATTTATCTCCATGTTCTCGGTCTACAACGTCACCATCCCATCAGATGAGACTTTGAACTACATCTACAAGAGTATACTCGATGGGCATCTACAAATATTCGAGGAGGATGTGCGAGCTATCTCCAGAATCTTGGTGAACGTGACGCTGGAACTCTACGAGGTTCTTCTCAATCCTTTACTTTATAATCTTCCATCTAAGAACCCTATTCTGTCTGATCAACTAGGTAGTCACTACGGAACTGTTACCAACACCGAACAAGTTCCACTACATCTTCAACATGAGAGACCTATCGAGGATCGTCGCTGGTCTCCTTCAAAGTCACCCAACTTACTTTCCGAAGACCACACAAATCGTCAGGCTCTGGAGGAATGAGTTCAACAGAGTGATCTGCGATCGCCTGATAAACGAAGACGTAATGGCTTAAGACTGGCCTATCCTAAAACTCAGAATAGAGATTCATTTATTTCAGTTTCGTCGAGCCCCAAATCATCAATTCATTTAGTTCAATCTCCGCAATCCGTAGTATCACAATTTTTATATATTTATAATTATTTACAAAAACATCGGTTCTCATAATCTTCCGCAGTCTAATCACGAGCTCCAGAAAGCGAAGTGTTCAACGAGTTCAATAAATTGTAGGACGCGACTCTCGTTGCCACGCGCATAAAGGAAAAGATCGCGGAGAAGTGGGAGGAGTATCCTGAGGTGATCGAGTATGCTATGAGAGATCCATTGCTCTTCGGAGATTTCCGAAACGCCATCAATGAGGGCGACGAACGGTTTTACGAAGATCTGTTGGACTACGAAGCCGTTTACAATTTATTCTTAGAGGTAACACGTTGCTAAGAAAATACAAGATTGTAATGGATCGATGCATTTGCTATTATTATAATTACAACCAACCCTTTAGATCAGAGCTGTTCTAATCTACTAATAAGCACGTTGAGCAGCTCTGACGTAGAAGACGTTTACATTTGCAACCGAACATTATGTTACAACCTAATATTTTATAATATAATATTAGGTTGAAGGGGAAGCTCTGTCGTAGTACCTAATATTATATTATAAAATATTAGGTTGTAACATAAAGTTCGGTATTTTATAATAAAATATTATAGTTTGGTATTATATTATAATATTACATAATATAATATTAGGTACTACGACAGAGCTTTCCCTTCAATCTAATATTATATTATAAAATATTAGGTTGTAACATAAAGTTCTATAAGTTTGATTAGGTTGAAATTATATTATAATATTGTATTATAAAATTATATATTATATTATATTTATTATAAAATATTATACTATAATATCAACCTAATATTATATTACAAAATATTAGGTTGTAACATAAAGTTCGGTATTTTACAATAAAATATTATAGGTAGGTATTATATTACAATATTTTATAATATAATATTAGGTTGAAGGGAAGCTCTGTGGTAGTACCTAATATTATATTATAAAATATTAGGTTGTAACATAAAATTCGGTATTTTATAATAAAATATTATAGGTTGGTATTATATTATAATATTTTATAATATTATTATTATATTGTATATAGTATTATATTATAATATTTTATAATATAATATTAGGTTGTAGGGAAAACCCTGTCGTATTTAAAAAAAAACATTTGGATCAATTTACAAAAATATTTAATGTTTAATAATGTTTAATATTATTCAATGATATAATTTCCATTTTTTGTAACAACTTGTTGCCATCTTCCATATAACCTGTCAATTCCTGTTCTCCAATTACTCCCTAGCGCGCAACATGTGTTTTCCATTTACAAGCAAAATTACCTATTTATTTCAAATAAGACAGAACTCTTCCTCCAACCTGATACAAACATTTCGACAGATATACGAAGACTACAACGAAAGGAAAGCAACCAAGCTGCACATGGTCCTCTTCAACGACGCATTGGAGCACCTGACCAGAGTGCATCGCACATTAAGGATGCACCGAGGTCACGCTTTGGTGATCGGGATCGGTGGGAGTGGCAAGAAATCGGTGATCAAGCTAGCTGCATTCGCGGCGCACTTCAGTGTCTTCGAGATCAGCCTAAGCCGCGGTTACAACGAAAGTTCCTTCCGAGATGACATGAAGAGTCTGTACAACAAGGTCGGAGTGGACGTCAGCAGGATTGTTTTCTTGTTCACGTCTGCTCAGATCATCCACGAAAGCTTCTTGGAGCTGGTGAACAATATGCTGATGACTGGCGTGGTTCCTTCTCTCTTCAGCGACGAGGAGAAAGATGAGATCGTTAATCTTTGCAGAGACAAAGCTAAGGAGGCCGGCTTTGGAGTCACCAGGTGAATATTTGATTATGGTAATTCTTATGATAATCTTAAGACGTTATATAAGTCTACCTCGGGGAGAAGCTGAAGAAATCTACCGAGGTCGCTAAGTATCGAGTTGTTGCGCAAGTCCTGTCGCTTATGAAAATGGATGTTCCTGAAGTGAGAATATATTCTTTATGGTAATAAAAGTACTAAAAAATTTGGAACGCGTGTGGAGAAGAGTGCAACCTCAAAATTATGTAAAACATGACTAAGTTCATTTGAGAAATAAAATGGCGCACGAAACAGGTGACGGACTTCATCAGGCCAGTACAGGTTTTGCACTCGAAATTAATCCTTTTCTAGATCATATTTACTTCCTTGCGAATCGAGTTCACTCTTTTACAGATTATTCAATATAATCTCTCACGTTTTATCCAGAGAAAGCGTTTGGTCGTACTTCGTGAAGACCAGCACGTCGAATTTGCGAATCGCTTTGTCCATGAGCCCGTCTGGGGATTTGCTGAGAACGAGATGTCGAAGTTACCCTGGCCTGGTGAACAGCACCACCATAGACTGGATGTTCCCCTGGCCTGAAGAAGCTCTGGTAGCCGTGGCTAATGTTACTCTCAGAGACGTAAGCTTGATCAACCCTATTTCATTATAATGAACAAACGTTTGATACAACAATTTGCATATCTAGAATCCAAACATTCCCCAAGAATACAGAGACAGATTGGTGGAGCATATGGTGTACGTGCACAAAACTGTCTGCGTTTACACGATCGAATTCCAGACGAAGTTACGAAGACGGAATTATGTTACGCCGAAACACTATTTGGACTTCATGAACACCTACCTGGACCTCTTGGTCGAGACGAAGGATTATATAAATTCGCAGTGCGATCGATTATCTGGAGGTACGATTTATTTATTATTCATGCCATTGTGGCAACGAAAAATTGTTTAGTTGATGCAGTAACTTTCTCCCCATTTCTGATTTTTATTAAACAGTGTACAACATGAGGATTTGCACGAAGATTCGCAGTCTAATAATCGGTGTTAGGGAATGAGAGAGTTTTGTTGGTTTCATTGTTATTCGTTTTTAGTTATTTTTTTATGAAACCTTTGCTGACATATCTGTTACATTTTTCTGTTTGAAATGAGCTCAAACACGGCACAACTCGGAACATATTTGTTTATCAAATTGACGATTCAGTGGATCCTCGATTATCCGAACCGATTTAATCTGAATCCTCTGTTATTTTTATATTGTACAAATCAACAAATGTAACTACGCACACGCGTGTTCCACTTACGTTAGTTCGGATAACAGAGATTCTATTGTATCGTGAATTAAGAGAAATGTGACGGAGGTTTCATAAAAAAATGATTAGAAACAAAAAAGTTTGATCAGTTTATTACCGATACTCTAATACGATATATGTAAGTGATATTTCGGTCCGGAAGTTTTCACATAAGTGGAGACGTAACTGCAGGAATTGCTTTAGTAACAATTTCGAGAGAGTGAGCATGTAATGAAACGTTGAAGGTCTGCAGAAGATTGCAGAGGCTTCGATGACTTTAGCTGAGCTGAATGAGATCCTGGCGGTGCAGAGGGTGAAGGTGGCAGATCAGACGAGAAATTGTGAGCAACTGCTCGCCTCCATCGGCGAAAGTACGGATATTGCGATGGAGAAGAAGCAGCTGAGCGAGGAGAAGCGGCGGGAGATCGAGGACCAGAGGCAAATCATTAATAAAGAAGAGACGGAAGCGCGGCAGGCGTTAGCGGAGGCGCAACCTGCCCTTGACGCGGCCAGGAGAGCCCTGTCGGAGCTCGAGAAAGCAGATATTACCGAGATAAGGTATTTTTTTATCCCGGGATTTCGAACGGTTTCAAACTTCTACCCCCATCACTGGGGGGACTCCCCTTGGAGCTCCCGTAGCCCCAATGTTTAGTCTTTGACGCCACACGCTACACACAGTATCTTCTCTATAAGTGTCGCGAAGGTCTCTATCGTAACTGTGAAAATTGTATTCCCATCACTGGGGGGACTCCGCTTGGAGCTCCCATCGTCCCAATGTTTAGCCTTTGACGTCACACGCTATACACAGTATTCTTTCCGTAACGGAGAGGATGAAAAACTAAAAATATCGTCCAACATCTTCTAGGTCATTCGCAACACCTCCAGAGCCAGTGCAGATAGTCTCGGAGTGCGTGGCCATGTTGCGAGGCATCAAAGACATCTCGTGGAAGGGTGCGAAAGGGATGATGAGCGATCCAGCGTTCCTGAGGACTCTGCAAGAGATGAATTGCGACAAGATCACGCTGAAGACGCAGCAAGCTGTCAAGGCTCACCTGAGGAAGAGCACGAAACTGGATCAGATGCAGAACATCAGTAAAGCTGGCTTCGGTCTGTACAAATTCGTGCTGGCTGTGCTGGACTACTGCGCCGTTTTTAGAGAGGTAGGTGGCTATACACTCCTGTGTAGTTAAGGAACATTGTCTAACGTAAATAAATGAATTGTTCAGGTGAAACCAAAGATAGACCGAGTGGCTGAGCTCGAGGCCGAATCGGAGAAAGCCCGAAAAGCTCTGGAGCGGGAGGAACGCGAGCTAAAGAGACTCGAGAAGGCTATAGGAGAGTTGAACTTGAAATACGAGAACGCCATGGCGGAGAGACAGAAGCTACAGGAGGAAACGGATATTCTCCAGAGGCGGCTGATAGCTGCGGATAAGCTGATCAACGGTCTGTCCTCGGAGAACGAAAGGTGGAAGAAGGAGTTGGAAAGTTTGCAGGAGCAGGTCGAGATGATCTTCGGCAATTGTCTTTTGTCTGCTGGATTCCTCGCCTATTGCGGCCCATTCTCCTACGAGTATAGGAACAAGATGGTGTACGAAGATTGGAAGAGCAGTATAGAGGCCAAGTGGATCCCGTTGATCAGCAATTTCAAGATCGAGACGCAGCTGAGCAACGACGTCGAGATCAGCACGTGAGTCATTGCAGCTACTCAGAGAAACGTTATTTGTGGGGCTGAACAACCCCCCTCTCTCAAGCTTGTAATACCTATTATCATCATTCGCAGAAAGCTCACCAGCACATTTAATTCTGCCCATAGACGTACATAATTCAATGTGTCCAGTATTACCTCCGTAACTGTCGCGAAGGTCGCTACCGTAACTGTGAAAATTTTATCCCCACCTCTGTCGCTCGACAGACCCCACGATACGACAGTTACGGAGGCGATACTGTAGTACGAAAGTGTTTTAAGTGTTTGCTCTTGTTTTCTGCACATCGAAGCGAGTAGAGTGCCGGATAACAAGTGCAAAAACTGGGGGAGAGGGGGATTCTGGTAGATTAATCTAGCAAAATTGAAATTCCCACGAAGATGGACCTCGGAGGGACTGCCACCGGATGAGCTATCCGTGCAGAACGGTATCCTGACGATGAGAGCCTCGAGATTTCCGGTCTGCATCGATCCCCAGCAGCAAGCCCTGAACTGGATCAAGAAAAAGGAGCAGAAGAAGAATCTAAAGATCCTTTCGTTCACGGATTCGGACTTCCTCAAGCAAGTCGAGCTGGCCATCAAGTACGGTCTTCCGGTTCTGTTTCAAGACGTGGACGAAGTTGATCCGGTCTTGGACAACGTTCTATCGAAGACTATTCAGTGTAATGATCCACAATAGGGGTGAAACCTTGAATAGAGATGATACTTTCTCTTTGTAGACGATAGTGGTAGGACGTTCATCCTCCTGGGAGACAAAGAGGTCGATTACGATCCGAAATTCCGAATGTACCTGACCACGAAGATATCGAACCCCATGTTCGACCCTGCTCTCTATGCCAAGGCGACTGTGATCAACTATATGGTGACATTAGGGGTAACATCTAGCTTTATACTAATCTTTGATTACTTTATAATACAGGAAAGTAACCTGAACAACCTCGCTGCAGGGACTAGAAGACCAGCTTCTGTCGGTGGTCGTCAAAACGGAGAGGCCAGACGTGGAGGAGCAACGGGAGAACTTGATCATCGAGACTAGCGAGAACAAGAATCTCTTGAAGCAGCTGGAGGACAGTCTGCTACTCGAGATAGCTAGCAATAAAGGCAACATGTTGGACAACCTGGACCTGGTGGAGACTCTGGAGAACACGAAGTCGAGCGCGAGCGAGGTGATGAGGAAGTTGTATCTCGGCGAGGTAACCAGTGCGGATGTAAACAAGCTACGCGAAGGATACCGGCCAGTGGCGAAACGAGGAGCGATCTTGTTCTTCGTGCTGGCGGACATGGCAATGGTGAACTCGATGTACCAGTACTCCTTGATCAGCTACGTGGAGGTCTTCGGGTTCTCCCTGAAGAAATCGTTGCCCGACCCAACGCTTCAGAAGCGTTTGACCAACATCATCACGACGCTGACGAAGAACGTTTACGATTACGGATGCACGGGAATCTTCGAGAGGCACAAACTCCTCTTCTCGTTCCAAATCTGCACGAGATTAAAGCTGAGCGTTGGCCGGATTGCTCAAGCGGAACTCGACTTCTTCATCAAAGGCAGCATCGCGTTGGAGAAAACGACCATGATAAATCCTACAAATTGGCTGCCTGCCACCGGATGGTTGGACATACTGAAGCTGAGCAAAGACTTTCCGGAAACTTTCGGACTGCTTCCGGAACAGCTGCAGCAGTATGAGGAAGAGTGGCGGGAGGTGAGTCGGAGTTAATTAATTGTCACGATTTAAATGTCGACAATTTTTGGAGCCACTATACTTCAAGGTCACCTTTAAGTAGTCACTTTTGCACTGTTCGTGTATCACAGAACGTCTTGCTCGCTCTGCCCGTCCCTATCGTTGATGCCCCCGTAGGCTTTGACGTCACACACTGTATAGCGTGAAATTTTGGACTTATTTTATATAATCCCGTAGATTTTGACGAGGTCAAGAATCAATGGTTCAAAAGTTATGAGTGTTTAAAGTTGAGCAATTTTCAGTGTTTTT
>CM052255.1:1802356-1832550 GCA_028455795.1 Lasioglossum marginatum | reverse complement strand
TAGATATGGGACATTTACAGGCCAGACTTTTGGGACATTTATGGATAAAATACTGTACTTCTAAAATTTACACAGTTCCTAATACACCTAACAATTGTAATAAGCTCAAGGATCACCTTTACGATCTGAAAAGATACGGGAACTGTGGCAATATATGAATTAATAATAAAACACCTACTGTTGAAATAATAGAAGTGAGCGGTGCTGGGGTGAGCAAAGACGAATTCATCGAGAACATCGCGAGGGAGGTGCTGGACAAAGTTCCGCACGAGTTCGATCTGGTAAAAGTGAAGAAAGCTTACGGGGTAATCATAACGCCAATCGCGATCGTCCTGTTCCAAGAGCTGGAGAGGTTTAACAAACTGATCCGGACGATGAAGAAGACCCTCTCGCAATTGAGAAAGGTCTGCCAGACTCCATCTTTTTTAATAGCCTTTGTGAAAGGCAGCTAAATAAATCGTATGATGTTAGGCCATTGCCGGTGAAATCGGAATGGACGTCATGCTCGAGAATGTCGCCACGGCCTTGTACAACGGCGTGCTACCAACGGAGTGGGCTAGATTCGCCCCAGCCACGAGAAAAAATCTTGCTGGGTGGATGGAACATTTTGAAAAGAGAATACAACAATATAGTAGCTGGGTAAGATCCGAAACAATGACTAAAGCTGTACAATAATGACCAATAAGAGCTCTGCACGTTCTTCAGGCTAGCGGAGGCGACCCAATAGTACTTTGGCTGGCTGGCCTGCACATACCGGAAACTTATTTAGCAGCCCTTGTGCAAATGGCTTGTCGCAGAAACAACTGGTCTCTCGATCGTTCGCTCACTTACACAGCCGTAACCAGGTTCGTCAGGGTGGAACAGGTGGAAGAGAGACCAGACCAGGTAAAGTACAAACGTGTTATAGATCTTTTTGCAATTCGTAAACTAATCAGTAGACTGTGAATGTTCATGCAAACTAAAAATTTTAGGTCAATCGCAAGTTGGCTAAACTTCAGAAATGTTTACCTTTTTTAAATGTAATCCCGTAGATTTTGACGAGAAATTGGCGAAAATCCAAGTTGTAAGATTAGGAATTCACTGGTTCAGAAGTTATGCGTGTTTAAAATTGAGAAATTTTGTAAGTTTTGAACTAGTGATTTCCTAACATTAATATATATTAATATTTTTAAACATTGAACCTTTTTGGCCCCCTAATGTGAAGTTCAGCCCATTTTTCTTATAAATATGCATAAAATTATTTTATCAAATTCATTTAGGGTTGCTACGTGAGCGGATTATACCTAGAAGGCGCGAAATGGGATAGTGTTAATCAATGTTTAGAGAAGTCACGGCCAAAAATCCTCGTCGAGGAACTGCCAATTTTAATTGTCATACCAATCGAAGCTCATAGACTGCGACTTCAGGTATAAAAGAGAATTAACCCTCCACAGTCCGAATTTTGATTATGAATGTAAACAAATTTCCGTAACTTGAAAACAGGTCTTCCGTAATAATTATATTTTGTAATTACAGAATACCTTCAAAACTCCCGTGTACATCACGTCCGATCGAAGGAACGCCATGGGGATTGGTTTAGTATTCGAAGCGAACCTTACCACGAGCGAAGACATTTCTCATTGGGTATTGCAAGGTGTTTGCTTGATACTGAACACCGACTAAATGGATCACATGTGACGCAATCAGAATACGCCATACTGTACAGTGGTAATGTTATCATTAAATTATGTTAAGCGTACGGAAAACGTACTGGCGGACGAGAAAACGTACGAAAAAAGTTGAATTACTTATTGAACGCGAAGTGTAAATATATCTTTTATAATTTCTAACCTTGCATGGCCTTGAATGTCATGGTCATGCATGAACTTGTTTTAATGAAGGCAATATTGCATATTTTAAAGATCACTTTAAATAACACCATTATACAGGCTGTCCCTGTTGTACTTATTTGAAAGTAAGTTAATTTGCATAAAGAGCCACAGGCTATTGCTAAGGTTTGATATAAATTATTAGGGAAGGTAAATATATGTACTCGTAATTTGTCATAGTAATCTATTAGTGTTTATCATTTCATTGGACCTTTGATCTGAGGCAAACACAGGTTGTAGAAGGAGCTATCGACAAAATCCTTCAGGTTCTGCCACTTCACCCAATGCTGAGATTCTAGTTGCTCGTTGCTCCTCGCCTGACCGACAAAATGAGGATCTACGATCAGCATGTAAGTATTCTCCACTCCTTCGTGAACCCCCACTATGCATTTACTCGAGCAGTCCCTGTCTCCGCCCATCATTATCGGACTGCTAAAATTTTCGAAGTGCATTTTGATAACTGCTATCTGGTCCGACAATTGTTTGCCGGTTGGTACGTGAATAATCTTACTGAGAACCTCGTACAAATGATCCAGCACAAGGCACACCTACGGGTTATCAACGGATGAGTCACTGTTATCTTTTTACGTCATTGTTCATGGAAACTAATTGAAATCTTGAATGATAATGGTGAATGTATGAAAGCTTAATCGATATGAATCACTGCTCCGAAGAAAAGACGAAGAAGGCGACAAGAGACGATAAAGAGTCGCTCGATGTTGCTTCAGCGTGGACCACGAAGTAAAACTGGCCCGGGCAACTTCTTCCCCGCTGTCGCTTCAGCACCCCCACTATTTCATGTTGCCCCCACCGTGCTTTGTCTCACGTGACTGCGAGGATATGGCCTCCCTCCTAATCTCCCCGACCCCCTCCTACACTCCACAGGAGTTTGGTGGGGAGGACCCAGGAGTAGGGAGAGGCTCGCGAACCGCAAGTTGCCCAGGCCTGAACCGGAGTTTACTTTTTCGCAAGCAACGAGAGATAATGAGGAAGAAATGCTAATATTGCTAATGCATACTTCGAAACTTCCTATCCATTCCCTCGATCGAATAAAGGACCTCTCCTTGTCCTCCAGTGCAACAAGGATTTCCTGCACCCGTCTGATACTCGGGACAGATTGTTCCAATTTTCGGTTCTTTATGATCCACGAGCAGATCGTTTGCAGCGTTCTGTATCCACAACCCCAGCCCTAAATGTCCAACAGTTAGTTATAATAATAAAACAGTTAGTAATAATTTTAACGATTTGGAAAAAAATACGTCGGTGTTCTTAAATTCTTTTAACCTTCATACAGTTTTTATTTTCATAAACGCATCAAATCCGCAGTCTATTTTGTGATGAGTTTTCAATAGGATCTATTTGGATTTAGTAAAATTTGAAAAATTAATTATATGTATTTGATTAAAGACGATAACGTGTTAACTTGAAATTGCCTTTGCTACAAACACATTGTAATAAGATTAGTCTTCATGAATCTAATGCCAATGTTTGACATGCAAATCCACAAACGCGTTCTGCTATGTTATCTTATGCGACAGACTGACTGACTGATAACAACTCATTGTCATTAGTCGACTCCAATTGCCGTAGGCTCACAACTAGACTGCAGATGTTTATACAAAGTGCAAACTAAAAATTCATGCTAAAAGTTCATGCTTAAGAATCTTAATAAATGGAAAATGATACGATCGTTATATATTATGTCACTCAATTCTTGATATTATATCTGTACTCATAATTAATCAATCTCAAAAATAGGATATGACAGTAAAATAAAAGAAATTAGAATTATTGTAGAAAGAGAACAAGCCTTTCTACCAGATTCTTAAAAAACAGTTACCCTATCGTCGAAGCCGTCGCAACCATAATGCCAATACTCGTAATCGCCACGGATCAGGAAGCTTCGGCCTGGCTCAGGCGGAAGAATATCCCGATGAACGTTTTCCAACAAATTGTTCGTATAATCAACGATCATTATATAATTGTGTAGAGAGTACCGTCCGAACCTGCGAGAAAAACAAATCAAAATTATCACAACCGTGTATAATTACTCTACAATTTGATAAAAATGCTATATTAGATAATAATACTAATTTTTTAGAAAATATGATCCATATTTAATTTCTTTTTGTACATATTCTAAATTTTGATTTCTTATTGCTGAACTGCGGATCTTTCTGCAAAATAAAAACTGTGTAAAAGGAACAGAAGCTAAATGAAAATGTATTTCTTCTTTCAATAATCTTACGTACATTTTATTAAGAACATTAAAGAAAAGAGAGAAATTGTAATCTGCCTTCTGCTTTCTGGAAGCGATCCAATTTTTTGCACAAAGATCTGGTCTTTTGTATTTTTTTTTAATCTTTCGTTATTATAGAGCATGGCGTCAGCAATATGACAAAATTACTAGCGATCAGTTCACAAAATGGCAACCGCACGATGCGGGCGGACCAAATGGTAAATAGAGCGCGTTGTTTCGTAGTTCCTAGATTTACGAGCGGTTCGTAACCGTTCCCGTAGTTTT
Organism: Lasioglossum marginatum; assembly: GCA_028455795.1. Lineage (NCBI taxonomy): Eukaryota > Metazoa > Arthropoda > Insecta > Hymenoptera > Halictidae > Lasioglossum > Lasioglossum marginatum. Next base: position 1,828,158 of record CM052255.1, on the reverse strand, counting down.
CGAAACGCCCAAACGGTCAGTTAACGCTCGGCCGTGGTCGTAATGATTCAGTGAAATCCCGTTCGCTTTCCATTCGATATCATAAAGCAATCAGTTCCTAGTCACGCGTCTTGTTTCGGGAAAATAACACAAATACAGAAGCCATCATTCCAAGCCATTGTTAGTTTTCAATGTACATTTAAATATCGTAACTAAGTTAATATCATAACTCAGTGAAACATAGAACAGTCAAAAATATAAAAAATCTAAGAGTCTTGTTACATTGTTTCCAAAATGAATTTTTATTTAACCACTGCTTCTCACAATCGATGCGGAATATTTTAATTTTGCATAGAGATCCGCTAAAGCGATAGGACACTTTTTAATATTTCTGTAAAAACACATCGGCACAAAAATGTTCCGAATGCTTGGGGATGAGTAAGCCCTCCCTTAACAGGAGGACGTTTTCATTTTTATATTAATTTTCTCTTTATACAGACGATTTTATCACTGCATTTGTCACTATCGTATACGATTTAAAATAATGATTTTTTGATCCAATAATTTATATCAGTGCAAAGTGTTTTATAAACTGTTTCTATCTTGTTTTATGAAACATGTTCGAGGTGTTAATTATATATGTGCATCGATACAACCAAAGTAGGACGCACGAATATACGGTAAGTGTTAGGATAAATGTACCTCCGCGCTTCTGTATTCGGAATTTTCACTATTTTATCAGAATCATGCATAAAAGATGAGGACATTCGCTTTGAGAAGATGAGCATGACCTTCGTATCGCCTGTCTTGACAAGAAACCACTACATATTATCATGTAAATATAGGATCTTGTACTGTACGTAAATTATCAATAACTCTTCTGTATTTTTGTGAATCAGTCGAGCAGTCAATCGGTAGAATTTTGGTAAAAGTTTTACAATGAGAAAGTATATGCTCCACGTCACTCTACACGACGAGGCTCAAATGTTTAAACAGTTGAGACGTGCAAAATGCTGTGAATCGAGTCGAAATTAATATTTTAAAAAACATATTTGAAAGACATATGTTTTATCGAATATTTTCGATAAACTAAAAGACGTCTGACGACGTCTTACAGCTGTCTTTAAGATGTCTCTGTGCTATCTGGGTATTACAGCTAGAATAGTTTAAAGAGCAACGTTCACATTTTTTATAAGGAATGCAACAAAATTTTCTTCGTAAACGGTAAACATTACAAAAAAAACCGGAGAGGAGGAAGTTGTAGCATATTTTACTAGCAATATGATAGCGTATCTCAATTTTTTTTATTTTCGATATTTTTCTAGAAACAGAGGTGACCTTAATACAACATACTAGTAAATACAGTATTACGAAATGTTAAATTTATTTCTGCCCTTGTATGACCCTGAAGACCATAGAACAAAAATTAACGCCCGCTTTCATTTGACGTAGAAAAATACGTAGCATTGAGAAAAATGAAGGTCACCTTTGTCTCTAGAAAAATATTCAAAATGGGAACAATTGACATACGCTATCATATTGCTAGTAAAATATGCTACAACTTCCTCCTCTTCGGTTTTGTTTCTAATGTTTACCGTTCACGAAAAAAAAACGCTGGTACAAATTATCGCGAACGCCCTGTGTGTTCCACTCGATGAGAATTCAGTGTATGAAACTTTCTACTTCCGTTGAATTGCAATCTGAACCTGCAAAACGTTGCAAATCGGGTCGAAATTAATTTTTCAGAAAGACATATTTCACCAAATACATATCATGGAAACTGTTACAACCAGAGGAATAGTTATTTATCTATTAATAGAATAGAATTTCACACGACTCCAACAAATAAATAAATTAGTCAATAAAACAACTACGTTAATGCAAAATAGACATTTGCTGGTGTAGTAGACGCCTCTATTTATGCTTGAAGCACTAATTTCAAACTTTTCAGATGATACAGTTGTAAACACGAGTAATTAAAAGTTAAATAGCAAGCATTCTCCAAATGATAACCTCGAAAAATCCGAGAACCATGGAGAAATAACGCGAACAGTAACTGAGCCAGTGCGCGCACGTTTGAATTGGCGAGTCAGTTTATAGGACCCGCCATGCGCAGTTGGGCTGCGCGGTGGACCACGGAAGAACGTATCTTGTGTCAGCTACATCACAGGTGCCGTCGTCCCGTATCGAAACTCCCGTATGCTCATCGTTCTGCGCTGATACACAGAATCACGTCTTTATGATACGCATTAGAACGTTGCGTCACCTGAATATTCCTTGGAGGAACGGTTCACTGTTTTCAACCGGAGGAACCGAGTTTAAAGTCGGTACACAGTCGCGCGCGCTTCGTAACGCGTTTCTGTTCGTCGCGATCAAGTACGCGGTCCTCGGCTACTGTATCCGTCGTTACTGGAACGGAAAGCGAACCCGCGAGGCTGATCCCACGGAATGGACACTGGACATCCCCTCGCAAAATGTCAGTTGGTCCGCGGAAACCCGCACGGATAAGACAAAGAGAAGAAGACGGACAACGTTAGCCACCGGAGAAAATACTGCGGAGTACGCGACAACGCAACGGGACAAGTGGGACCCAGACGAAGGATAAACGGTTCTCGCGCGAGATGATGGGATCGCAGATTTCATCGACGGTATGTTGATACGCATTATTGGATTAGCGATAAACAATCTCGACGACACGCGAATGATTTATCGTTTGACGGCTGGCTACGCGATAAGTCTGACCGATTATCGATTTCCCAACGGTTTGCCGAAACATTTCGATACATTCGCCGAAAATCAGATCTGTTTAACATCTGATAACTGCCAGGCTGATCATGATCGTCGCTTGTCACTTTTTAATCGGTCGAAGATCGAGGCGGTTGGGAATACTGCCAGTTTAGGTTATGTTTATCATGTCACTTAAGCTTTCTTGGACCAATGAAAGTCTCTTTATTTTGCTATACTTCCTGTTAGAAAGGTGACAGCAAACAATCAGTTCCCTAGCGACAGTATATTGTTTATTTACTCGATAGTGAAGGCCGAGGATATGGTACGAGGGTAACTCGTGAGACACCGTGGAAATTATGTATGGTGCGATGCGCGAACAAGTCTCCGAAAGCTGGTTGCACACATATGACTTGAGCAGTACCATGATCCCTAATGTTAGTTCACCGATGAACGACGAGGAGCACTTTTGCAAGTTAATCTTATACAAAGAAATCAAGGATTCTAGGTATGTAGCTGGTTTATCTATTACCGAACAAAGTAGGTGGAAAACGATAGATTAATTTGTTTCTATTTTCCAGAGTACGAATATGGGATATTATCATATTGATACCGAACCTGTTGTTCCTCTTGTTCATCGCAGTGAGATTTAACAGAGCACGGCTTAAATTGAGAGCAACGAGTAGCCCGATATTTTTAGCATTTTACGGACTTGTCATTTGTAACGTAGTAATCTCGGTGATACGATGCGTCGTGTCGATGACTGTAAACGTAGCTACTACTGTCGGGGGTACAACTGACAAAGTGCTGTGGGTTATTGTTCGATTTTTCTTGTTGTCCACGGAGATGAGCGTACTGATTTTCGGTTTAGCCTTTGGTAAGCAAAATTTGTATGAAAACGGTTTACTGAAACTTCAACTACATTCGGGTTTCTTTGCGCAGGACATTTGGATAGTCGCTCGAGCATTCGTAGAGTGCTACTCGCCACATCGTTCATAGCACTCGCTTTCACTATAACTCAAGGGGCATTGGAATTAGTTTTACCCGACGATACATTCCGCATTCCCAGCAAAGATTTCTATGTGTTCGGTCATGGGGGTATGATGTTCTGGTTCTGCAGCAGTCTCGTTTTCACAGTAGTAAGTTGCCCAATTAATATGTCTATGTTGCTCCGATCCAGTTACGTGAATTCTGATTACTATCTTCATTGCAGATATATCTTTTCATATTAATACTGCCATGGACACGGTTGAGAGACCGTTTAACCCTACCAAGTACGTAAATACAGATATACGAAGTCGAATACCACTTTCTACTAGGACTGTTACTTTTCCGATGTCATGATTTTTGACAAATAAATTTTTGATTGCGGATATTTATGCATTTATGGCTCCAAAAAAATGTGCAAAAAATGTTGGAACATAAAATTCATCAGAGTTTAGTACGGTTTTTATTTATTTCAGATCTATACTGCCACTGAAAACAAGATTTTATTTAATATTCCACTTTCTTAAAATTCGCCTAGAAAAATTGCAAATTGCATAGACATCCGCAGTCTGCTCATCACCTTCGAAGCTTCAGAATCTTCGACCTCCGAAGGAAAGTAACAGCCCTACTTTCTGCTAATCTGAATTTTACAAGCTCCATGTTTGTTGTAGCAAGAAAAAGTTTTTACATCTACGCAGGCACATTAGCCATGCTAGACTTAGTACAATCTGTGGGTGCAGGCTTTTTAAATTACACACAGAATCCCGTGGGATTATGTATCGTGGACATCACGGCAGTGGTCTATCTGACTTTCTTCGCACCATTGGTTTATCATACATTCCTATCAGAATTCTTCGGGTAAGTTGATCCGCTTGAGTTTACACAACACACTCAACTATATATACACACACAGTGTCTACTTAATGAGTTTCATTTCAGGGTATCGCAGCCTTCGATCATGTTCTCTTATAAGGCTCAAGTGGACGATGCAATGGATGAAGACACGGTGTCTCTACCGCATCAGCAGAGTTTCTCGTCGCTGAAAACAGACAGCGATTACATATACCAGGTCCATACTCCGTCTATTCACATGCCCTTATACGATTCTCAGATATTAAAATCATCTTCCTCGAAGCACAAGACTTCCTTCCACTCCCTGGCGTCCCCCAGAGATTCGAAAAGCGCTAGCGGACACGCCTATGAATACTCCACCGTCTTGTATCGTTCTACATCCGGGATTAAGAACTTTCCCAGGAGGCTCAGCACGGGCAAGGCTGGCGTGGACTTGAAAAACTTCCCCCTCACGAGATCAGACAATTTTATCGATTCGAAGAAGAGCTCGCCCGATCTGAGATTTCCTAGTACAGCTTGGAAAAGCAGTTCCATATCGCAGATGAAGTACGGTGGACCCAGTAGCGTCTCCAATCTGCTATTTCCGCAGAGTACCGCTAGTAACTTTCTGTACAAGCCTAAGGCTAACAACAGCAACACCAACTTATTCTCCTTCACTAGAAAAAGTAGTCTGGAACGCGAGAGAAAAGGCTCCGAAGGGAACGTCGCTCAGCTTTTCGAGATACCTCCTCTAGAGAATACTTTGCAGTCGATTTTGGATAGTGGCCATTACGATCCCAAAGTGACTGATAGCACTTTCATTCAAGAGTCTTTGAACCTCGTTCAAACCTCCAAAACTACCACGGATCGAAAAGAATCGAGTCCTACAACGCAGTTAAACGATACCGATGTAGATGAACCGTTCGATTCCACTGACGGTTCGAACGCTTCCCAGTTGTTACTTTCCAAGCAGGTTCCCTCTAGCAAAAACACGCACGGCAAACGTAGAGGGGACTCGAAGAAGAAAGAGTCCGGCGGTCTGAACGATTACTTGTTGTCGTTAACGATGTCCAGCAGTCACGAATCCCCGAAAGAACGAAACAGATCCCAGTCCCTCTCCTTCTGATCAGTAGACCTACACACAGACTGAATTCTTGTAAATATTTGGTTGGAGTGATCAATGTAAAGTCTAAGTCATTAGTAACTGTACAGGGTGTACCAGTCTGCTTTATCAGGTCAAATATTTTCTCTAACTTCAATATTTTTCTATATTTCTTTTGTTTTCACCGACTGAAAATATTCTGGAAGCAAGTACGAGCGCAGATAGTTTTAGTTTTTTATGTAACGAGGAAAATATTGAAGATACTGAAAATATTCCCCGGGCATAAAGCCGGCGACAAATGGGACAACCTGTATCTAAGAGAGTTTTTAATTATTTGAGATCATTTTTAACAATCGGATCAAAAGTCACGCGTTTTGGCTATTAGATGTACCATAGTGTAATATATAGAGGTGCGCACAAATGCTTTATTATACCTGTATATACGGCATGTCTAGATTTAATTAAACTTATCGATGTAGCGAACGTACATGGTTTTATTTATTTATAACACTAACTTGGCAGTGGACTATATGCTAATCTTTCAATTTTCTGTTGCGACGGTGCGCGGTATACGAGGCATACACACGCAGTCGGCTTTCCTTCATTTGCAACGAGTTTCTTGCACTGCGCATTGCTGTCAACAGTTTTCTGCACTCGGCTTGGAAGTGCACATCATTTTATGTTTTGTATTTGCAATTGCGTTCGTCGACACACTGACTACCGTATCGCACGTGTGCAAAATCGCTTCGAGTACCCGCAAACGAAACGCTCGCTCCTCGGGATAGCTCTACATTCTTTCATTAAGGAAAAAAATCACTTTCGGCTCGATCGGAAAATTTTTATAGCCACCGATATGGTGATCAATGTTTTAGCAATGGAGCTATGAATAAAGTTACACTGTTCGAATTTTATCAAAGATTTTTAACCTTCGGTTACTCGCACTCCATTTTCTACATAACTGGTTACATGGAACTTCGTATGACTCCAACGTAATTCAATTTTTTATTCCGTAAACTAACCACTTTAATGCAAAATAGATATTGGCTAGTATAGTCGACGCCTTTGTTCATGCTTGAAGTATTAAATTGAAAGGTTTGCAAGTAATTGAAAGTTAACTAGTCGAATACAAAATGATGTCCACTTGGATTTTCAAAATTTCGCAGACTGATGTCTTTATGTTTTTAGCACCGATAAACTTTTACAAAAATCCAAGGGAACGTCTGAAACCGATACGTCAAGAACGACCCCTAGAGTTCTGATAAAAATGATATTCGAGCAGTGGGAATTGTTCAAGGTTCGTGTACCGAGCTCCTTAGAGCATTAGACGACGTCAGAGTGAAAACAGGGAGAGTCACGTGCTACTGTAAATGGTGTTACATCAGGAGACTGCGGATCTTTATGCAAAACAAAAATTATCTGCATCGATTGCAAGAAATAAAAACGAAGTACTATATGCGAGTAATTAAAAGTTAATCGAATATGAAATGATGTTCACTTGAATTTTCAAAATTTCGCAAACTGATTTCCTTATGTTTTTAGACAGTTTTTAGAGGTTTTTAGAAACCGGTACGCCAAGAACGACCCCTACAGTTTCTAATAAAAAGGATATTCGAGCAGTGAGAAATGTTCAAGGTTCGAGTACCGAGCTCCTTGGAGCATTAAACACGACAGAGTGAAAATAGGAAGAGTCACGTGCTACTATCAGTAGACTGCGGATCTTTAGCAAGAAATAAAAACCAAATCGAATGTCATCTTCCCCTTAATGATTTTAATAGAGGAGAAATCATATATTGACATCTTCAATTTTGAAAATTTTTCAACAATTACGAATTTCATCTACTCAATTTTGCTATATATAAATGCATAAAGATCCGCAGTCTATACATCAGAATTGTGAAAGGTGGTACTGTTTTTGTTTGCACGGCACACTGTTGTCCCTCGGACAACGCTTAATCCGCCTCTCCAGGAGCAACAGCTAGAAAGTCTCTCGGGGGTCTGAATGCTCTTTCACCGGTGACTGAGTCCGACGACACAAGTGCCAGGGGCTTGACCGCGAAACGGGGACCAGTAAAACAAAACAAAAAAGACCTTTGTTGAGGAGAAGCAACAACGTGCTATTCTTCTGTTCACAGAACCACAGCGTTTACGATTCCACGCAGTTCGACACGAACTCGACGCCGGTGAATCCTCTGTACGCGGCGTCCCTGCAAAGCCCGGATAGCATAACCGGTTACAGTATAGACAGCCAAGAGGGCCAGACTCAGGCGAACGGTTACCAGCAATGAACAACTCGTGACTGAACAAGCAATGGATTCGCCAATCGTCCAACGATCGATTCTCATTCCCTAAGAAGAACAAGTGGAGCAGTTTCCACCGGCGAGAACTAACGCAGAAGAGAAATCAAGAAAATGGTGTTCCAGTAGTCGTGGGATTCCACGGGAAGAATCTAGTCGATCTCGAGACAATTCTAGGGCAATAACATCGAAGAAATACTTTTCGTTTCATCTTGTGATAGATGGCATCGAAGCGGAAGCTATTCGAATAGTCAACGACAGAGAGAAGATCCGTGGGACACATTCGATCATAGTTTAGGCCGCTGTCCGTGCTTGTCCTGCTAAATACTAGAGCTCCGGACGATCCGTTTTACACGTGTAATCCGCGACTTCACTTAGCGATCATGCTGCATGGAGTTCTGTTGGAACGTTGTCTCTTAGACAGCCTGCGAGTCGTAACTTACAATATTGACTATTATAGTCTCGATATCATAAAGAGTATCGAAACTCTTTGCGGATAAGCGTTGCGGAAGAGATTTATTATCGGAACGCTGGCAGACTAAACGAGCTTTCTTTTTACTTTCTTTGTTACAAAAATAATTACTGCGTTTCGTTTCGATCATACACGCGCTTAGAGATGGAACGATCGAAGACTTTATTGTTCATTCATCTTTCATTTTTTCTGTTTTGTTCGGTTAAGTGGTACTGCGTACTCGTACATAATCTCAGCAATGTGATGGAAAGATGATTTCAATGTTTACGGATAGTTTGTAAGGAGCGTTCAGTTTTTATAAGCGGATTTACAATTGCGAAAATTGGGAAACTGGGATGAAATTGTGAAGCTAATCGTAAGAAACGGATAGCGACCGGAGTCCTGTCCGGTACTTAAAGATCCATCGCAGCGAATGTTCTGTAGATCTGGATATGACTTGAGGAAGGACACCGCGCAATGGATGACCGTTTCGCGTTGATCAACTGGCTGCTAAGATTATTCTATATATATTTCCATCGGGCATCATCGGTTGAATTCACGTCGGGACACTTGCTTATCGTTTTCTCCGTCCTCTTCACCAAAGACCACCGCCCGGAACCGTGGGTCGATCCAGAAGCGAACGATCGAGCACGATCCGCGCCGAATAAATCCCCTCGCTATTTTCCTACTTTTGCATTGACGGATCGCTGGAACGACGTTTCGACGAGTCGGAGTCGTTGGGGGATCAGGAAATACGTTCGAGATCAAGGGGAAAGAGCTCTTCGATGCTCCGCTGACTATTATGAAGACTCCATCCATCGTATACAGTGTACAATATGCTCGGCTTAATCCTGTACATCGTTTCATTGGAACACGTAATAGAATATTCACGGTCAGATTGTTATTTACAAATATATATCGTCATCAACGTAATTAGAAGAAAGAAGACTATAGGGAATAGTTTTTTCGAAATCTGGCCCAACAGCTCGAGTCTTCTTGAGACGTTGGAAGAATTAGTTTACTAGCTAACTTTTTTTTAATTGTTATTGGTCGCAATCGTGAAGGAAAACTGTAATGAAAATATAAACGAATGTTATGTAAATCTAAGTGTTTTATACTTACTTAAATTTACAAAAAGCATGTTTGGAATTTTCATTACTGTCTCAAAAAGAAATGTTAGAAACCTTGGCCTTTACTTTTGTCTTCGCGATTTCGAAGAATAAGAATTAATCCTTCTAACGTCTCGCAAGAAATTCAAGCCGTTGGGTTCAATATTGAAAAAGTTATTCGTTTCTGGAAGCTGGAGAGATACTTTCTATACACGCGACAGTTACAGAAGTGTTCCAAGTATTCCGTTAAGGTGTTCCCTTAACGAATGCGTTTTTACGAATCGGAGAGACAACAGCGTGTGCATAGTTGAGCCGGGTATAATGTATGTATATACACCCTGTACTCTAGCGTAAAGGATATCGTGTTATTTATATATTAATATATACATTATATTTATCGATATTGTATGTCCGTACTTGTGCCGTGCTAGCTCGGCCGGGAGTCCGGCATTTTCAATTTGATACGTAACGAATTAGGGAAAAGCGGCGCTAACGGAAAAGTTGCGTTCATCCAAGGACATTAGAAGACCTTGGGTCATCTTCAAGACAATGAAAACAACACAATAACTTTTTGAAAATTTATTCAAGCGATCGAGGTTGCGATACGCGGCGGGGGAAGGTATCACCGACCGAATCAAAGCGTTCGCTAACCCGTGGATTGTTGTCTCGTGAGAAAAACGACAACTAATCGAGTCAATCGACACGCGTAAATGTCCCATATCGAATAACACGGTGCTCCGAGGACAAGATAAACATTCTCTACCTGAATTCCAACAAACCAGAGCGAGATGAGCATTTATTTTAGTTCCACAGGCTGAGAATAATGTAACAGTATTTTTCAATTGTTCTAATCTCTTCGCTAATCCGTGGAGCACCGTATCCCATGCACTTCGAGGTATACCGATTCGTTCAACCCTTCGTTCTACATCTGATTTTTCTACGGTTTGTAACTTTTTTCCCCGCGAGCAGTCGATGTTCTCGACCGTGTTTCAAAAACGACAAAAAACAAACAAAAAAATCCGCGAACGGTGGAAGAGTGTCAGGCTCGAGTGTCCTGGGGAATTGGAGGGGATCGATAATTAACGGGATCTCAGATATTTTTTAACGTCCGAGACGGTCGGACTTTGTAAATATACGATGAACCGAGGAGGAAGCAAAATGGATTTCGTCGTCGCGGCGCAACGAGCAGCCCCACTGTCAATTTTTTGCGGTTGGTTGAATCACTTCGAGTCACACGTCATTGTACTCTACAGGCTGATTATCTTGTAACTCTCTGACAATGTGATCCTCTTTTGTAATTGTCAGCTGGGTAAAGTAAAAGGCAATACGCGTAACACGATTATATATTTAATGAGAATAAAATTACATTTCAATCGGACCTCCCGCTATCCCATGCCATCCGGCCGGACGTTTGCGATCCATAAGCTCGCGTTATCACTGGACTGTCGATTTTATGCGTGACGTTTCAACTAGATCAACGAAAAAATGTTCAACCCTTGGACTCAGAGTCGCCACTAAAAATTGCTGTACCATTACTCAAAATATTGTTTACACTCCAAATTCACCCTTTTGCAAATCAATTTCATTAAGAATATTTAGACACACGTGAACGGTGTCTTAGAGGGAAAAAAGACTCGATACTCAATACGCTTCAATAAATACATATATGTACTTTCATTTTTAAATTTATTAATCAGAAAATGGCTACGATGAATATACATATATCTACACATTGTTTTCATACATTACTAAGTTAATGAATTGGTGATTACTTTTAAATAAGTATTTGATGTGTATCTTTGCAATAAATAAAATTTTAAATTTCTTAACAGTTAATATACATTTAATTTGATTTTTTTTACAAAAATTTACTTAAAAATACTTTATTTGTGGGAGGTTGAAATTAATTGCAAAAGGGTGAAAGTGATTTGCAAAAGGGTGAGTTTGGAGTAAAAAAGCCTGTATTAAATATGTTGGTATCTAATCAATAGACTGCGGATCTTTATGAAGAAATTCACTGGGTGAAATATAAAACATTAAATGATTAGAAAATTCTAATATATTATCATGATGTTTTCAATGTAAAAACGCTATCAAGTGATAAAATGAATGCCTGCTTGCGGCAGGCGTCTTACAGCTGTCTTTGAGATGTCTCTGTGCTATCTGGGCTAAGTCGCAAGAAATGTTTAATTCTCGACAGAAATTATTAAATGGAAAAAGAAAGGGTATTGGTTTTTGAAAATCAATTTTGCAGTCAAACATTCTGTCACGTAAAATGTTCATGAATTTTTCGAAATTTTTTATCAAGCAGAACATAATTTATCAACCCTTGCACTCGGCGCTATCTTAACTTGAAAATTAAACATTTCATGAATAATTCCATTTTATATTAATTTCTTTCTCTGTATGATATAATACCTAATACAATACTTAAATGTTTAGTAATTGATTAGATGCCAACATATTTAATAATGGAAACAATATTTTGCTTCAGCAACAATATTTTGTGCCAACCATACAACTACCCTTCTTTCTGTCCAGCTCCTGTTTGTCAGAATCGTTGAAGATCATTTTTATTTTGCATAAAGATCTGCGATCTGGGAATAGATGCAGTGATTTATAGAATGCAACAATGAAGATTTCGGCGATTGTTTCTAAAAATTCGCGATAGAATTTCACCGACGATCAGCAAGTGCATGGTTCCAAACTTTGGTCGGTAGTGTATGTTTAATAAATCTTTGAAGCTTTTCATTTTTCTCATATCGATTTTTATGGTTTTTAGCTTAATTAGGTGGAAGGAATATCGACGTGACGGTGCATTGACCACCGGGAAGGAGATGGAAGAGCATAGGGCAAATCGATATAGATATTGCCCGCCCTGGCTAGCTAAAGCCACTGGCTACCATATTCCTCGCTATCTTTAATTCACAATATGATGATGTCGATAGAGAGAAATTCTACACATACTTATCTTTATGGCATCGATGTAAGGAACATTAACGGTGAATTAAATAGAAGTGAAGGGATGCTACAGCTATAAATAGAGCAGCTATATAATTAGAGACCTTAATGAGAGGGAATTCCAATAATAATGCTTAAAAGTCTCAATTAACTATGGAACCATATACATAACGAGAATCAGAAAGCTGGAGATAAACAAGTCAAGAATTAAATCGATAAAGGTTATACCGTAAACGATACGATAAATGAGAAATCAAATTATAGTTGTCGAGAAATTGAAAGAACATTACGAAATATATATTTTTGAAATAACATTAACAATATTTATTCAATCAAGAGATATTAAATACAATTGATAAATTCCAGAATTTGAATTGTACTTTTCCGATGGACAAAAAATATGAAAATTATTTTATTAAAGTTCGGAATTTACCTTCTTGCTAAATCTTTAAAGAAGATCTACAATTAATCGTTTGTTGACCCCTTGTGAATTACAGTAATTTCATTTTCGAAGATAAAATAGGTTTATAAAATAACTTTGTTTTCAACTTATCAAGGTTCGTAAAAAAAGAAACAAACGTCTATATATGGCTATTATTTCTTGCAATTAATATGGGTAATTTTTTTATTTTAGATGAAGATGCAGTAATTCCAATTAAAAAGTTAAATATTGAATCAGTGATGGCTTTAATACGTTGGCAATTATAATTAGAAAGTGGAATGTTAAATAACAAGAGTTAAAAATTCAAAGGGGAGAAATAAAAATATTCTCCTGGAAGACTGACCGGAAGATGAATTTCAGGTAGTTGAATTTTTGCTCTCACAGGGCCGCACCGTCGGTCTATAAATACAAAGTGCATGCATGCGCATTATTCGCGCTCCAACTTGCACCACCTTTTCATGGACAAGGCTGCCGTGGAACGATTACTCACAGTACACCGATCACTCGCTCCTTCCATTCAACTGAATCTCATTGCACAATATGGAGAGCGAGGTTTTCGCGTGGCCGGTTGAAAAAACAAGTCCATCAACTCCCTCGATCAAGCTGTTTACGAAAACAAGCCAGAACACTTTGTTTTTCAAAGGGCTCGCTCTATTTGATTATCTTTGACCTATCGATCTCGAGAAAAACATTTTTCCCTAACCTTTCATGTTGAAATTGAAATTGCAACGGATTTTATTACATTTTCGCAGAATCCTGAATATTTACTAAAAAATACCTCGCACGCCCCGCAAAAATAGTTGTGGAAATGACTGGAACAGAAAGATAGCACAATATCAATTCGAAACTAGAAATATGTGACTTAGACCATTTAAGTATAACAAAATTCAAATTAAACTCTCAGCAACTCAATTTAAATCGAAATTCAACTTTCAATCATTATATTTAAATCTAAATTCAGATTTAACTTTCAATCATTATATTTAAATCTAAATTCAACTTTCAATCATTATATTTAAATCTAAATTCAACTTTCAATCATTATATTTAAATCTAAATTCAAATTCAACTTTCAATCATTATATGTGCCCATAGTTATAAAAGTGGGGAAAAATAAGGGAAAATTTTAAAAAATGAGTTTATCATTACATTACATCAGTACATTATTCTAAACTAAATTAATTCAATTTTACGATATTGTCGAAAATGAACCGTTAGATAGTGCTTGTTATTTCAGCATTACATGGAATTCATTTAGTGTTAATATCCTTCCCCTTTAAATACCTCCAAACAAGAAGACTTAGACCACTTTCATAATTATAGGCATAAATGTGAAAAGCCTCGATCTAAGAAAATCTCTGGGGTCCGTGTCGTTTCTTAGATCCTGTGGTTCTACCATTTCTTTGTAACCTCGCCGAGCACAAAAGCTATGCTTTTCGGTTGTCCATCAGCTACCGAATAACAAGTATCCAACGTGAAACATAAGTTAATAAAATATGCTCTAACATTTTATGATTGAAATTCGGTATTAATCTCGACTGTATTTACCAAACGATAGAACGAGCTACGCGTGAATCGTCTGGCGCGCGCTGCGATCGTATCGGAAGGCAATTAACGTTATTGGCTATTGAATGTGAACACTGGTGGCTAGGCAAATATTTCACGGATAATTCGAAGACTATCGACCGGTGCCGTGAATTATTGAAGTTTGTAGTTGCGAGTTGCGGAACTGGTCACGAATTCGTTGCAACACAGCCGGGTTGGTTTTCGTCGGAACTTTGCGAACTTCGCAGCTCTTTGATCTGTTCGCTGGAAATATTTGAATAGTTTCGCAGAATCGTTGTGCATGGTCCATTAATGCAGCGTCCATCTTCAGCGACGTCCGAGATTATTATTCGAGTTCCCTTTCGAAGTAAATGAATTCAGCTTCGGTGTCCACAAAGTCACGAATTTAAATTTCCGGTTCTACAGTGCATCCGAACTAATTTCTGCGGTTTCTATTCCAACGGTGGTTCAATTTAACTTTTCCAGTTACAGCTTCCGCCGGGGTAGATATTATTATTTCGGTTAATTCTGCTTGTACAGAAGGGCCAATATAATTTCTGCAATTCTTGCTTCTACAGAGGTCCAGTGGAGCGTCGTTTCCCTTTAATTTCCGCTCCGATCGCTTTCCAAGGCGATTGCTTTCGACCCCTAGACGTCGGTAAACAGTATTATTTTCCGTATTCATCTCGAGAAGCAAAGAAAAAAAACTACAGACATCCCTAATTATCTCGGTACGGGCCGGTATTTGGGCCATCCCTTTATTCAGCCGACGACATTGTCTAAACTGCTTCGGTACGTAGGGTGCGCTGATTAAAATCAGCAAGACTTAATTAGGCCGGTGTCATTAGGGGAAGGCGTCCTACTCGATCTCGATAACGCGGCTCTGCCTGCTCAAGAACTCATTTACCTAACAAATTTTTCATCCCCCTTTCGCGGCGGATAACTAGGTGTCCCGGGGATTCATCCTTGTGGAAATTTCTTTTTCGTCTTTTTTTATCCAACACTTCAAGTCCACAGGTATCAGAGAAATCCTCCCCGCTGGGAAAATCGCGAAAGATGGTTTCTATTTACAGAGTCGTCCAGGTAAATACATGTCAATGATATTCTTTCACTGGTTTGTGCAAAAGTAATGTTTTTTTTTTTTTTTGGTTTTACGTCGCATCCTAACTGTTAGGTTATTAGCGGCGGGACCTACAGTTTATTGAAGTGGCATTCATTTAAATTAATTCATGTCTGATCAATTGGAGTAATAATCTTTATTATATCTATAGCAACTGCATTCTTAGGATATGTATTACCCTGAGGTCAAATATCATTCTGAGGAGCAACTGTAATTACAAAAATAATTTTGAGTTTTAACGATCGTAAATTGTTGTTTATGCACAAGTGATATCGGCGTTACAGGTTCGATCAAAGATACAAAAATTAGCAATTTTGCATTTTGTAATTACAAACCTATTATCAGCTATTCCTTATATTGGAAAAATTCTAGTTGAATGAATCTGAGGAGGATTCTCAATCAATAATGCAACTCTTAATCGATTTTATTCTTTTCACTTTATTTTACCATTTATTATTTTATTTTTAGTTATTATTCACTTATATTTTTTACATAATTCAGGATCTAATAATCCTATAGGATCAATAAATAAATATTATATAACATATTTTACCCCATATTTTTTAATTAAAGATATTTTTGGGTATATTTTAATTATATTTATCTTCCTAATTATAACCTTAGTTTATCCATATTTACTTAGAGATCCAGATAATTTCATTATAGCTAATCCAATAATTACTCCTGAACATATTAAACCTGAATGATACTTTTTATTTGCTTATACTATCCTACGAATCATTCCAAATAAATTTGGAGGGGTATTAGGATTATTTTCATCTATTTTAATTTTACTATTTATACCATTATTAAATTACAATAATTTAACATCAAGAAAATTTTATTTCTTAGGAAAAATTTCATTTTGAATTTTCATTTTATCATTTATTATATTAACATAATTAGGAGGACAATTAATTGAAATACCATTTATTAAAAATTCCATTTATTCCGAAAGTAATGTTATAAACAATGGAATTACACAGATCTGCGAAACATATTTTTTAAGTTTTCAATATAGGCCCACATAAAAAAAAATTGTAAAATGCAACTTTTAGTATTTTTTCTACAATTCCGATCTATTGCAATTTTTGAAAAAATTTCTTCTCACATCCTGTAGTAAACTAATTGCTCTAACTTCCCAAAAAAAGTTCAAATCGTATAGTACAATATCAAGAAAGTTATCGTCTTTTCTAGACCGTCCGAATATTAATTTCGGCCACTGTAGGTGCCTCACCCGGTATATTAAAATAGGGACGTCAATATGGATTCCAGAATCTCTTAGGTTTTCTAAAACGTGGAGCAGTAAACAATTGATAGGGAACATAAACGAACCCGGTTGTCCAACTTGTTAAACTTAGTTGATAAAACTGATTGTAAAATATTATCGAGGATTTTAAACTTGAATAGAAATACGAAAATATTGAAAATCGTCAGTGCTTCTAATTTTCTAGAAAATACAGTATTTTCAGTATTTTTCCTGCAATTTCGACCAATAGCAATTTTTTCAACATTTATGTCGCGTCGTCTAATAAACTAATTGTTTCAACCTCGCACGGAAAGAATCGAATATCGTCGTTTTAAGAGTGTCCGAATATTAATGGGAGTCACTGTATGTGTTCAGAATCCTTGATACCGATCGCTATACATATACGAATGGACGAAGGATTCGAACTATAGAGAAAATGCGGTTTTGGCGTGGTTCCAAAAAAAATGGGATTGTATCTCGTCAGGTCGCGTTAACACACGCTGCCCGTTTGGATAGAACCGGAAAACCGTCGGGACGCCTGGAATCCGCGATATCAAGTTTTCCGAACTTTCTAATTAATTATACTCTACCTTCCTTCAACTATCTCCGTATTCGCCCCGGGAGAGATAGTGAAACATCTGGTTCAAGCACGGGCTCGCTTGTTGTTGACATTGTCCCGACACTTCGGCAATTCCGAGAATTAATTCACCGGATTTAAAGCTGTATAAAGCAAGGTCAGTCCGTTCGATGATGCTCATTTTGCGTTACATTGTGTCTACAGTCATTTATAAAAGTTTACGTGCAACAAGAAGATACTCGGTAACAGCGTCGCCAAATTAAGATTTCTGTCCCCACTCTATCTCCCCCTACTACGTCACAATGTCACGTGGCCCATCCTGTACCGGCAGAGTGGGGGTAACTTTTTCCCCTCAATTCGAATCGATTCCATCCAAGAAATTAGAACCACCGACAATTTTCAATATTCTCGTCTTTCTATTCGAGTTTAAAATCCTGGACAATATTTAATAATTACTTTTGTTAATAACGTGTACAGGGTGTTTCTTATAAAGTGACCGATTCAGGTTTCTCCGAAATGGAGAAATGGAAAGGTTTGACAGCCTCTTGTGCAATGAGCTCGTTAAAAAATATAGGTTTCGATCGAAAACACACTTTCTGAACAATTCTAGTTCCCAAGATATTAGCAAAAATTTTTCACCCTAACTTTGAGAGCTATTTTCACCCCCTAGATATGGATCATTGCAGATAAAAAAAACGTGTCCAATACTTTTCAACAAACTATATTTTGTATTACACTTTTGGACATTATTTCTTTGGACATACATATGGTAAAAATTTCTGAAGATACGATTAAATATACATTCCTGTTATTTTCGTAAAGTAATACAAAATAGTTTTACTCCGTAAGTCTAGTGTTAATTTATGTGCGTACATGAAAATTTAACAACCCTGAAAATCCGACAGGTGTTCATAAAAAGTTTATGTTTCAGTCTCGGGAAAGAATTTATGAAGTAAAATGAATATTGAAGAAAATGAAGCTTGTTTTAGGTCACTCTGTATAGAAAATTTATGGTTCATCAGGACTATCGAAAACGTTTTAGCTCGCCAGGATCGATTTCATCGAGCTCACGGTAGCCAGGAACGCTCTCAATCCTCGAGAATTTACTCAAGGCTGTAAACTGTTTAAACAATCTTCGCTTTGTTTGACATTCGAATCGAAGCACCCGGTTGTTGGACTCGTGTGGCGCCAACCGGATTCTCTATTGCAAAGGGAAACGTTCAGGCGCCGTCTGAGCGAGTAACATTCGAATGTCAAGATCATAAATCAGACACAGCCTGAACGGGTGTATTGTTTGAGTAACGGAAACTCGTAAGGGTGAAAGAAAATTGCCGAGACGTTTGTTTAGGGTCCGAGAGGACTATGCTTGATCAACGTGGAACTCTATTCGACAGGGGAAATCAAGATTATCCTTGTTATACATCCTCAACCCTTCCAAACATGGATCCAAAAAGTATTTCCGATTCTGGAAAAAATTTTGATATTTAACTTTCTGGAAATTTTGTAAAAAGCAATAATACAGAAATGAATCTAGACCCGTTTTAAAACTTGAAGCTTCCCTTTTCGGAGAACATTGCTAAATCTCAATAATTATAAACCAAAAGATTTGTTCTTGAAATGATTTTCAAATTTCCGATTCTGAAAAAAATTGTCGATATTTAACTGTCTGGAAATTTTGTAAAAAGCAATAATACAGAAATGAATTTAGACTCGTTTTAAAACTTGAAGCTTCCCTTATCGCAAAACATTGCTAAATCTAAATAATCATAAACTAAAAAATTTGTTCTTGAGTAGAATAATGCCAGGGAAAGCAATTGAGAGTATCTAGATATTATGTTCAACGCTGATTCTAATGATTAAAGAAAGAAATTTTGATCAGTCTCCTGTTACAGTTCATGAAGACAATTTTTATTTTGCATAAGGATCCGTAGTCTCAGGCTCCGTTTCCAAGAAAATTCGAGAAGTAGATACGTGTGCCATTGCATATCGTGGCTGACCCGTCTGTCCATGACCTGCCTGTTCTACTTGCAAATACTAACTCACGCGAGCTAGACGAATTTTCGAAATCGATTTTCGCGGAAATAGTTTCTCATATAGAATTACTCCCTCCTCTCCGACTGCACCACCAAATCAAAAACAAAATTATCTTTATTAATTGCAAGATACAGGAGCTGCATATACATTTATAACTTTATCAAACAATTTTAACGAGTTGGAGATAATAAAATGGTATTTTAAAATTTTAAATACTTTGCATGCTTATACTGTTTTGCATTTATCCACTCATTATATAAATAAATTATCCAATTTCTCTTCAGCTTCTAGTGAAATTTTACTGAAACACTGAATCTGTGACAATTAGTTGAATAGAATAATTAATATGTTGACGTACGAAGACCGAAACGAATATTAATTATTAGACTGCGGATCTTTATGCATGTATGATTGAGTACATGAAATCCAAAATTGCTGTAAAATTTAAAAAGTTTCCTCTATTAAAATCATTAAGGGAAGAAATAACATTCAATTTAGTTTCCATTTCTTGCAGTCGATGCAGACAATTTTTATTTTGCATAACGATCCGCAGTCCATTAATTATATTTTGATCACTTTGCTTACACGTAAAATGGAATTTGAATTTGTACATTCTAATAGCTTTTCTGAACACATTGTTGACCGATCACGAGTTAATTCGTGTTTGCACTTGCATTATCAATTTCAATTTATGAAACCCAGAGCAAAATAGAACATTTCAAAACCTTTGTTCATTCGGTGATTGCTATACAGTTTATCATACTAAAAAAAATATTAAAAGTTACATAAGAAATATATTCAAAGTTTCATGTTAATTCACTATGTATAAACAGAAGTTTATCGAAGTTTATTTAGATTGTTTTACTTCCCCATTCAATTACGAAATAGTAGCCGGTGACGTGAGATATCCTCTGTGTAAAATTGCCGGTCAGCAATGTGTTAAAAATCTGGGTTAGGATTCCTCGCGCTGGAATTTAAAGTTTTACCATTTCCCGTCGAACTGTGTAATATTAAATTGAGAAAAGTTGAAAATGTTTGGTCCCCTCAGCGAAAGTTTAACCGAAAATTAGTTTCGAAGATCCTGGTTTCGCGGGGGCTTTCGCGACACCCCCTATTCGTGTTGTGTCCGGGTCGGATAAAGGCACGTTTCGGCGCCGTCTCGTCGGCTATCTATTGATTGCAATTTGAGATGATGGCAGCCAGGCGGGCGCGCACGTATCTCAAAGCCTGCGCCCGGTGTTACGCGTGCTTAAAGGCGCGATGTCCTTTCCCGAAAGGTACGGCACATGGCCGAGCAATGTATATAAACTACGTAACACGTGCCCTTAAATATCTTACGGGATCGATCGCCGGCCCACGAATCGAAGACACTCGCGAGCCACCACGATTCTGGCTCTTTTTCAACAGCAACAAAAAAATATATCGCCGAACCCTGAAGAACGACGGCAACCCGACGAGAGAGAAAGAGGGAATAATAAAATGAGTTTGAAGTAGGAAGAAAATACGAAGTAAAGTCGTTAATAAGTGAGAGGCTCTGAGATTGCTAGAGTGAACTGAAGAGTAAAATAAAAGAAGATGCCAGGGGAAAATGAACGGCCGGCGAAGTAACAAAGGGAAGATTTATTAAAAATATAATATAATAGACTGTCGCCGGTACTTTCTCCATTTTTTGCTCGAAAATGGAATGACTGAAAGGATTAATAAAAATAAAATTAAATAATTAAGAATATAGTATCAGGCTCTGCTGCAGCTACTTTCTTGAATCTCTGCTTGAAAATGGAATGACTAAAAGGATCAATAAAAATGAAATTATATAATAGGAAATATTGAGGAATAAATGTTGTAAAGGTCAAGAGTTTAGAGGATAACGAATGTCGTCGTTAATACGAAGAATTTAGTACGGGGACTTGAAACTAACTTTTCATGTTGAAATTGAAATTGCAACTGACAGATTTTATTATATTTCCGCAAAATCCTGAATATTTATTAAAATGTAGCTCATACGCTCTTCAAATATTGTTGTGGAAATGACCGGGACAGAAAAATTGCAACGGACAGATTTTATTATATTTTTGCAAATGCCTGAATATTTACTAAAAAATAGCTCGTACGTTCTTCAAAGCTAGTTGTGGAAACGACCGCGACGGAAAAATAGCACATGCTTCATTTTTTTTTAATTTTATAGTAAAAATTAGTGAAAACACATTTTGTGGCATTACTACTTTTTGGGTTTTACTACACGATATTCACTTCGAAACATGAAATATATGACTTGGAACACTTTCAGAATTATCGGCACATATTTAAGTCTAAAAATATTCAAATTCTACTTTCAATCATTATATATAAATCTAAATCCAAATTCAACTTTCAATCATTATGTTTAAATCCAAATTCAAATTCGCAACTTTCAATCATTATATTTAAACCTAAATTCAAATTCAACTCTCAGCGGCCCAATTTAAATCGAAATTCTACTTTCAATCATTACATTTAAATCTAAATTCAAATCCAACTCTCAGCGACCCAATTTAAATCGAAATTCTACTTTGAATCGTTATATATATTTTTAATATTTTCTTTTAATATTATATTTAAACTAAAATAGAATAATAGGAAATATTGAGAGGAATAAATGTAGTGACGAAAAGTGAAGTTTAGAGGATAACGAATGTCGTCGTTTATTAACTTCTTATTAGAAGAGTTTAATACGGAGGGTGGGATAATAATGCGTAATAGGGGTAGAAATGTGACTGCGAAGCAAGCGCTTCAACAGCGAGCGCGTTGTGGTGGCGCGAACTTTAATATCCATCCAGAGTATCCTTGAACATCGGAGAACTAGGTCTTCAGGCGCCGTTTATCCGCCGTAAGAAATACACCCTCCTGGGAGGGTGTCTGATCGGGGGAAAACAGGATCAGTCGCTGTTGGTTTAAGCGCTCGCTGCTATGACACGGTTTCACATGGGACGGCGACCACCTACGCTACTCTAAACGATAATAAATTCGAAAGTGGATTACTTTCAGGAACTTCTTCTTTCGTTTTTCTAATTACCAGACTGCGGATCTCTGTGTGCGAAATAAAACCGATTGCAAGAAATTCAGACCAAGCAGCCAAAAGTAGCTATTAAAAATTCACAATCACAAATTTTCAGGACTATCTGTATGGGGTTAGGAATTCTGAATGGGGCTAGGAAGAATTATTTTATACTTTTTAGTCCGTCTTACAAACGTGGTATTTTTTTAAAATTTATTTTTATTTGAATAATTATTGAAAATGTGAATAACGACTAAAATAGCTTCGAATACCTCGAGACGTGTGCCTTTGCAGACAACCCTTTGCACTCGGAGCTATTTTAACTCGAAAATTAAACACACTTCTTTCTATCTATTTCCATTCCCTACGATTTTTAAAAATTCACGTATATGGAATTGGTATAAATATCTCGTACAATACCTAAATGTTTAGTAATTAATTAGATACTGATATATTTAATAATCCAAACAATTTTTTGAATAATAATACGGCAATTTTTAGTGGCGCCTCAGAGTCGCCATTCGAGTGCCAAGGGTTAAAAGTATGGCCTTAAATGGTCTTTCTACTGATTTTTTTACATAAGCGGCGCCCTGAAATTAGAAAACAATGATTAGAATATAAAATATGTTTTTATTTACTCAGGGTTTCAAATCCATTTACCACTCTCCTCCTCTTCCACTCTCACCATCGCCTAATTTCAGCGGGACCTACTTTTTATTACGGTGGGTTCCGAATCATCTAAGAATATAAAATATGAATGATCATATTAAATAATTTGAATAAATGCGAAATTTAAGTAGAATTTTAAAAGTGTCCAGAATTAATTCCACTGGTGTATGTACAAGTATCACGCACAGTTCTATTTTTTACAGGTACGATCCAGTTGAATGCATGACGTAGAAGCTACAATTCACCTCGCGACGCGATCGTAAATCACTTTCCGACGAGGCACGGTAGTTAATCGTTATCGATCCGGCTCGATCTCCGCCGTCTGCGTGAAAACGGAAATCGCTAGGCGATCGTTATCGGGCGCCATTATCCCGGTCGCGGATCAATTTTCTCGTATCTCGACCGTTTCCACTTTGCTCTCGATAACAAATTTGCGATTGGTAACATTGGAAAAACAATATCCGATAATTGATCCGATGGAATTGCTGTCGGAAGCCTCTCGATCGTCATGGCCATTGTCTCTTCGATACGCGTTACGCAGCCAAGGGCTAGAGATGCGATGTGAATACTTATGCAAATTAATTTTATGAATGGAAAATCTTGTTTGTTATCCGTTATTTTCGGAGACCGATAAAAACGAGAAACATTCACTATTCATTGAACATTACCAATTTGATGGAAGGAACTGAATTCAACATTTATTACACGAATCTGGATGGTAGAAATATTCGAATAGATCGAGACATAGGAGAAATCATTTGCAAATGGTAGTTTATTCGCTTCAATGCATTCGAATAAAATACAAGATTTTTTGAAATACTAAAGATATTTTGTTTAAAGAACTAGATTAACCCTTTACACTCGGAGCCATTTTGAAAATTAAACATTTCTTCGGACCTACAATTCTATATAATTTTTTTTCATTTTATATGAAATTGATGTAATACCTCGTACAATACGTAAACTATTAGTAATTTGATAGACACCAACATATTTAATAATGCAAAGAATATTTTAAATAATGGTACAGCAATTTTTAGTGGCGACTCTCTGAGTGCTAAGGGTTAAGTATCAAACTCTTTCGTTTCGCCAATCTCATCGTGAATTTTTTAGTAGGGGTCACGCGAAGTTTTGTTTGCAACCCCCACCCCTGCAAAAATAAATTTCCACCCTTCATAATTTGCTGAGGAAATTGTGAAAAAAATATATGAAATGTAGGGAGTAAGTTCGACTGTCTTCGTTTTTGTTTCATCTTGAAATCTGAATTAACAACCGAGAAGAAAACTTATTTAATAATAAGTTAGCGTTAATATTTAATAATAAGTTAAATATGAGTTGGCGATTTGAAATTTTGGGGGATTATCTGTCAATCTAAAAGAGTTTTGCACACTTATCGAGCTGGACCATTTACGTGCAACAAATTTTGCGAATTTAATTGAGTACTGTATTAATAAATGAAAATAAGACCGTAGAGGGTTGAAAGCGGTGTCCGGTAAATTCCGTGGCGGCGTTCCCGGAGCAGATTTTTCCTTGGATAACAAAGCGGAAACGAGCTACCGCGTCGTCGTCTAATGAAAATTACTCGGAGCAGCTTCTAAATTCCAGCGAACGGGGGTGGTAACGCTTCCGGGGACGGTAATTGTGATCGTTAACTGGTCTGTAGTTGCCACCTCGCGACGCCCGCGCCCCTTTAATTATTTTGATAAACAGCGGTTGCTGTACCGTGATCGAGTAATTATCCCGAGCGTGAATGCAACCACCCTCTTGAGCACAGTTTACGAAGCCTTCAATCTGAAACCCTTGTATGATGTAATTTTGGTTTCGGCCGTTCCGAACCGTGCAAGTACACCTTCAATATCTTGTAATTTAGCCTTCCGACACGGTAAAAATTGAGCGTAAACGCGGGAACGGGTAAAAACGTGAAATTAAACTTAAGTTTAAGAATCCCACAGTTTAAGAAGCTTAACAATCCCCTTTGACACAATAATCTCGGGCGTAATTGTTAGATCACGTTGCCGAGGGGCAATTGTTGGTCCATGATTGGAGTTGTTGTTGCTGTTGAAAGATCTATTAAAAAACTCGTTAATTTTGTAGCAAATAATAATTTTAGAAGAAATTGCTACGCTATATTCATCCATACATTTTGCTGGATTATGAATAAATTATCGAGGTCTGCACTATACTATATTATTTTCGAGCGTACGTTGGAACGCGTCGGTAGCGCCGTGGCTCGTCCTGGCCCCATGGGGTGGTCGGTGAATGGGGAACGAAGACAAAGGCGGTCCACTCGAGGACGCAGGAACGCGGAAGCGGGCGCAGCCGCGAGAATCGAAACGAGGGAGGGCGCCGACGCGACGCCGGCGTCGTCGTCATCGTCGACGTCGCCGCCGCCGTCGCTCGTGGACGTCAGTAGAGATGCCGCGTCCGCGAGTACGGTGTATCGACGGTGCCAGTTAGCCCGTGGGGTAGCTACGGGGTGGATCCACCCGAAAGTACGGCGAGAGGGGTGCGTCAGGACGCGGGGGACGCTCGCGCGAGCGACGGTGCGTTCGTAACTTCCGCTTAACCCTCTCGGATCACCCTTCAGAACCCTTTTCACCCTCTCCTCCTTTCCCTCAGACCGCTGCGATCGGTACAAACTGAACACGTTCGCTCCAACAATCCCTCCGCCAAACAGTGTGGAAGTTAGGATTT
>CM052255.1:1709009-1799053 GCA_028455795.1 Lasioglossum marginatum | reverse complement strand
TCCATCTTTGGCGGCTGTTAAATCTATCCATCTATCCATCTATCCATCTATCCATCTATCCATCTATCCATCTATCCTTTATCCATCTATCCTCTAGCTTCGCTGAGCTCAAGGGAGTTAACTCGTGTAAATTTAACCGAGCAGATTTTACAGTTCTCGCTCTCAAGGTTTTCCTGGAGGAATTCTCTTGAAAATACCAACGTTTTAGAAGCATTAGCTCAACTAAATTGGTGTATCTTCGGCAATCCCTGATGAAGCTCTCTGCGATGATGGAACGTTGGGGAAATAATTCCTCTGGGACACGGCTTATCCCTTTGCACTCGGATTTATTCTAATTCGAAAACCGAATTTTACGGTATCCCGGATTGAAATGTTTCCATTTTATATGATTTTTTTAACCCTTTGTACTCGGGGCTATTTTAACTCGAAAATGAAACATTTCTTCCGACCTAGAATATTTCCATTCTCTACGATTTTTTTAATTTGGTGGATATACAATACTTGAACGTTTAGTAAGTAAACAATATTTTTAATAATGGTACAGCAACTTCTAGCCTCGGAAATTTTACCGATATAAAACAGATATAATACCTAAGTGGTTTATTAAAATATGAAATACGTTCAGCAATTTATTGAATAGAAGTTCAATGATGCAACAAAACTTTTAGTGGCGCCTCAGAGTCGCCCCTCGAGTGCTAAGGGTTGATTTTATCGATACAAAACTGATATAACACCACATACTAATAATTTTAATGGTTTATTAAAGTATGAAATACCTTCAATAATTTATTGAATAGAAGTTCAATGATGCAACAAAACTTTTAGTGGCGCCTCAGAGTCGCCCCTCGAGTGCTAAGGATTAATTTTATCGATACAAAACTGATATAACACCTCGTACTAATACTTTTAATGGTTTATTAAAATACGAAATACGTTCCGTAATTTATTATATTAAATAGAAATTGAATAATGCAACAAATATTTTGAATACTGGTATAAGAATGATCGAGAGTCGCCACTCGAGTGCAAAGGGTTAACGGCGAGAACCGTAAAGTCCCGATTCCCTGAGCAGATTTTAATCGAGTCGATTCGGGCTGAGCACTGTGCACGTATTTCGCTTTTGAGAATCCACTTTCCCGATGCACATGCAGACACGGTTGGACGATGATCAGTTCGTCCCTTGGTTCTCCCCTCGCGATCGATTTTATTTCCTCGCCTCGGGGATGATTCGCCGCGTACGAGCACGCGAACAAAGCCGTGGCGCGCGATGGTTAACCTTTGAACGGCCGACAGCTTGGCAAACATCGTTACCTCCGCGGAGACGTTTTTCGCAGACGGCTCTTTTCGACGTCGCACGGTCCCTCATTATCGCGTAGAACGTAGACCGGAGACGATCGAAGAGATCCACGCGGGAACGTGTTCGCGATCCCATCCCGCGTCGATCCCGCTCTCGGAATCGACTGGTCGCGCGAGTGTTTGCCAAGCTTTCGAGCTCAAAAAGCCGGAGACGACGATGCTTCACGCTGGAGGACCGTGAAAAATGTTGGAACGCGAATTCCTCCTGCTCCAGGGAACTTGGACACTTACAGCTGAATTTATTACGACCCCACAGCCCCGCCGATCATGTCACACTCTTCCGTGGATCGATGTGAACATTGGTTTTCAAACGTGAATCGCGCGGCTTCGTGGAACCTCTCGCAACGTTTGTGTTTTGTTTTCCGTCGGGGAATTATCTCGTCCTCGTGAATTCGGTAAACAATTCAACTTTCTTAGGTCTCTTATTCGAAATGTTGTAGTTGCATATTTGTCTATTTGACTAAAGTTATGGGTTTCACTGCTTTGATGGTAGCGTTTTTTATTGATACAGACAGGCAGTAAACATACAATTTTATTTTGTGGAGCTAACAATGTTAATTTTCTTGTGAACTCAAATTACTTGGAGATCATACGATTTTTGAGAGATATGTAAATTCGTAAATATAAATGTAAATATGTAAATATAAAATTCGAAATACGTAAACACGTAAACCCACTTGAATAGAATTTGAAAAGGTACACAGTGGATGTAAAAAGTACAAACTTCAGAAATTAATAACTTTCCAGAAGTTGAGCGAAACCTCTTGAGATTCGTCAAGACGTTAGATTGACATTAGTTTACTAGGTAATGTGTAAACAATCTTGTTTTCTAATTGCTTTTGTTTGCAATCGCCAAGACAATTTTTTCGAGACACCGATGAAGATTTTTCAAACATGTCTTTTGTAAATTTAAGTAAGTTATATCGAAATAGTTTATGTAAAAATTCAAATCGCATTTCAATCACTTATTTCGATGAGACTCTGTGCATTTTAATCTTTATTTGAATTTTAAATTTTAAATACAGTTTGAACTTCGCAATTATAGTACAAATAAGAAAGTTAAAACTCCGTGATCCTTCCTCCTTTTAAAAGAAAATTTGTTTACACATCAGCCAGTAAACTATTCCTTTTAACAATCTTTAAAAAATGTTATTAATCTTTAGAGGATGTAGAAATACTTTTTACAACCCCTGTAAATTAGTTCTCCGCTCGAATTTACCATAGAAACTTGATATAATTTTTCTCTGAAGCGTCTGACGGATTTCATCATTCTCCCTTGTTATTATTTCATCATTATAATGCAATTCATGCGAACTACGTCCCGACTTTGCCTCGCTACGTTCAAGAGTCCTGTGTCCCTTTGATACATAATTCCCCTCGCAGACAGTAATTGAATTATTACGATCGCAGTGGAAAGATCGATGCCCGGGAAGTAGGCGAAACGAAGAAACACCCGTGAAATGGAAAAGCTCGTGATCTGACCGAGGAAACCTTCGGAAAATTCGAACGCTGCCGGAACCGACCCAATAAGCTCAACGATGAATCGAGAAAACGAAGAAGTACGTAACCTTGAAGTGTCACTTGAACATTTCTGTTATTTTGTTGTGCTTGCTGCTAACTCTCCTAACAAGTTCCGAACTTGCAGTTCTGATCACAAGTATTGTGCGTCATCGGAATGTTTCTGCAATAGAAATTGTGCTCGCTCTACTTGCCTAACAAGCTTCGAGTTCACAGTTCCGATAACAAGTAGACATTGTGCGCCATTTAAATGTTTCTGCAATTCTGTTGGGCTTGTTCCAGTCGTCGAGAAAGCTGTGAACTTACCGTTCCTATAATAAAATTTTTAAAGGAAAATGATCGATAGCGATAAATTGATGCATTGAATCAGTGCATAAAATTAACAATTCTATCCCCAAAGAATTAATTGTTCAATAAAGATTAATCGAACGAAGATACAGATAGATGTTTCTTTATTTGTCTGTAATCAAAGTACATATAACTAGCAAATTAATGGTGAAGCCATTGAACAATAGGATTCTTTACGCAGAATAAAAATGTTCTACATAATTTTTGAGGAACGGGAGCTAAATTAAAAATTGTCTCTTCTTTTAATCAGTTCAATATATCGATATTCATTTAATATCATAAATTCATTTAATCTTTTCACAGTTCTAGATTGTACGGTTCAATTCTTGTTATAAATGCACAAAGCTCACTTATTAATGAACAATATGTTAATGCTCGATGAACTTTATAATTGCTTTAGAACAGGGGATCCAGAATAATTTAACAGACATGATAGAACAGGTTATTAAATTTCTTAATGAACGAGCTATTTAATGCAACAATGGTAGACATCGATACAGTTAATCTTTGAATAATGAGGAAATTAAGTGAAAGTTCTCTGAAGCACAATAATATCGGAAGGTGTCGATACAATTATTTTATTAAATGACAATTAAAGATTAAGGGGGTAGTTCTGGTTCTCGAGATTTTTAGGAATTTTTTTCAGAAGAACTATCGAATCTTCCGCATTGCTATTTTGCACACGTCTGTGTTGGTATTTGAAGCACACGTGTGATTATTTTCAAGTGAAAACAATAAAAATTACGTAAGTTATAATTTTTTTTATAGTGTACGTCTCGAGGAACATTTCTCGGAGAAACAGAATTTTTTATTGTTCAGTATAAACGCAGTTATGGTCTGAACTAGAAATCACGATTATTTACAAAATGGCATTTTGAAGTCAAATTGTCGATTTTTAAATATTTTTCGAAATTGAGCACGTTAAAAAAAAGATAAGAAAAAATTGACGGATTTTAGAAAGTTTGATTTGTGCGATTCTCTCAAAATTTGAAGTCCATCGGTCGCCTAGAACTTGAGATGTGGTGGCAACTTGTTTCGAAAACGAGTGTTTTCAAAGAAAATGAGAAACCAAAACAACTCCCTTAAACGACTCGAATAATTTTCATTCTCAACGAGATTGAATGAGTCGAGAGTCGGCCAGAAAATTTTGCGGATTGATTATCGTCAGCTTAAATTACTGTCTTTTGTTTTTTGAAAACGAGCATTGCAGTAACTGTGATCGAAAATGCAATTGTGCTGGCCTTGAATTCGATTAAAGGCCATTGATCGATGCAGATACACGTTATTGCTTTAAACAATCAGCTTTCTACTTATCTGATAAGAAACACAGCGGGCGACTCTCAACTTTGAAATTGTTACTTTTTATTCAAAAAGAAAACAAGCTTGCAAAACAGTTGAAGACAAAGTTATTATTTGTAACCAATTGGAACAATTGGGCCAGATGCCTCTTTTAACAATAAAGGTGAACATTTCTCTCCGAGTTTACCCGAATAGCGTTTCACCTGGGAGCGTGACGGATCAGACTGATTCACTGTCCAGAAATTGTGTACGCGGTGCTCCTAGAGAAATTTTCGCTTGAGAAACTCCGCAGAACATTCCGAACGATTTAATAAAACGTTTGTAAATGTTCGGGTGGTTTTTATAAACATTTGTTTGCAGCAACGGCCGGAGTCGCAGACCCTGTGTGGAGCGCTGCAGAAGGAGCCGAACTGCAAGTGCTTGGTACTTTCTGTGTTGATATACGGGTGCCTTGCCGCAGTGACGTGGTGTAGGTGCGCGAATGTCACCAAGGTACGTCACTTCCTCTGCATCACGGGATTCATCGGTCGTACTAGCCATTTCATTCACCAGAGAGAAATCGATCTCTCGGAACAGTTGTCTCAGGTTCCCGCAGTTAATCGACCCTTCACAATCCTCTACAGGGTGTCCCAAAACGATAGCGTTAGCTTGAAATGGGAGGTTCCTTGGGTCATTTGAAGCGACATTTTCCAAAGCAAAAATGGCGTCCGCGACTTTGTTTAGGAGTTATTAACGAAAAACACGGACCAATCAGAGCGCGGCTACAGCGGATTGATTTTGGTTCGGCCAACGGCGACGCCTGCTAAGCGGGACCTGTCGCCGAGTCGGACTCTGTTTGCTGTAGCCGCGCTCTGATTGGTCCGTGTTTTTCGTTAATAACTCCTAAACAAAGCCGCGGACGCCATTTTTGCTTTGGAAAATGTCGCTTCAAATGACCCAAGGAACCTCCCATCTCAAGCTAACGCTATCGTTTTGGGACACTGTATAAGCCTTCATCGCTAGCTCACGTTCACGCAAATTCTTCATGTTTTCCTCCGGAGCTGTAATCGAGCGACGCGAATGTTCTCTAAGATACGTACTTTCTGCCAGCTTTGCTAAAATATTATCAGCTCGAGGCTAAGATCAAGATTGTGCTCGTCGATTTAAGATCGGAGGTAATCAAAGTTTCTCGAAAACAGAATCTGTTCCAGGTTGTAATCAATTTTTCGAGGTACCCAATTAAAAGCACCAGACACGTGTCCCCGTGCGATGATGGCTACATATACATTCCCGTAAGTACTTCACGCGCCAACTACCCCGCCGTGTGTCGGGCAGATCGATAGAAAGTCGCCCTTTCTATCTTTATCGATCCTTCGATATTTCGAGAATCGAGATTAGAAATTATTCGTCCTTTGCGGTCCTACTCGAGTCCGAATCGACATCACGTTTATTAGATCGCGGATCATTGTGCAAAATGGAAATGCATCGATCGCAAGAGACAGCAATTCATTTGATTTGTTAATAAGTTTGAGACGTTGTGAACATGATGTAACAGTATCTTCGCATTCTTCGAATACATGAAGTCCGCAATCTATTTATTATTTTATTTTATTATTTTTCACACTACGTCTTACAGATGTCTTTGAGATGTCTCAATGCTACCTGGGAACACATTGTTCAACACGTGTTCGTATGTGTATTATAAATTAGTCAAGTACAGTTGAACTGTACGATACCGTTTTAGTATTGGATCATCCCATTGTTGTTATTTTAATAATCAAGCAATCTCTGATATATTCACGGGTACTTCTTATTAAGATAAGACAAGAGGCAACGTTATCTCCATTTATTATAACTGATTTTGTTAAATCCTCATCGATAACTCGATAAAATTACGATGCCAGTTATTATCAAAATTTCTCAGAGGGGAAGAACTTTGAAAATAGGGTGGACCGAGGCGAATAGGAGTATGTTTTTATTATATAACAAAAAATTAATAGAAAACTTTCGAAAGGTTGCTTTATTATTATATGATACGTAATTTTATATAATTTCATGCTCCCTGAATAACCTATACGAACTATAAACTATTCGCTGATTTTAAACAAAATTTAATTGGTTCAATGTAATTTTTATTCTTTTCACTCGAAAATAATCACGCGTGTGCTTCAAATGCCGATAGAAACGTGCGCAAAATCCCAACGCAAAAGGTTCAACAGTTTTTCTGAAAAAAATTCTGAAAAATTCGCGCAACCTATCCCCACCCTCCGTACGCTATGCCGGAGTCATTCGTGCCCCTTCCAACATGGCGGCACTCTTACCTGCCAAAACCGCTGAAAAACGCTCAACTTTAAACGCTGATAACTTTTGAACCGCTGATCTCCTAAAATTGAAACTTGGATTTTTGACATTTTCTCGGCAAAATCTACAGGATTACATGAGAAAAGGTCAAAAATTCCTGGTTACCCAAGGTACAGTTCACCCGGAATAAATCTGTACCAGCGAAATATCGGTGAGAGATGAGAATTGACTCCGGCATAGGCGTAGAACAAATCGAAAAGAGCGGACCCTAAAGTGTGCAGTACTGTGTGTCGGATAAAAACGAACTGTTTTCTCGAAAGGTGGCGTTCATGGGAATGTTGTACCTGGTTTACCTGGTCGAGTGCTACCACTCGCCCAGTAGAATCGATTTGTTACACGCGGAGAGCCAGGACAGCGTGCTGTCGAAACTGCTACAGCTGAAGTCCGCCCAGCCGACGATCTGGTGGAAGGCTGTCTCTTATCATTACGTGCGCCGGAAACGTCAAATTACCCGGTACAGAAACGGAGACAATTACACGACGACGCAGGTAACGCATAGCGCGCAACGTGCAACGCATATCTCGTTATCCAGACGATGGGAGATCGCGGGATGGTAAATCGTCGATACGCTTCGCGCGAGCTTCAACGAACTGTCGCTGCGAGGACAGATGGACCATACCCTTCAGACTATCGCGCAATGCTTCATTCTCAATTCAATCATTCTCTGTATCTAATAAAGGATCCGCCAACAGGGACGCAGTAGAGTAAATGCAAATTAAAAATACAAGGAGTAGCGATAAATCCACCTATTGGTGGACCCTTTACCTCTGCCTTGCAATGATCTTCTTAGCAGACTATCAAACTGTCCTCTTTAATGGCCCATCTCTCCTCGATCCGTTCGCACTCCTAACACGACCAATCATCTTCAGGTTTACTACGAGAGGATCAACACCCACGCAGCGACGTCCTTCTACTACTACGACTACTGTGGCGTGAAGGACATCAGCAAAGATTTGATCTTGGACCCGAAAGTACCGATCACGAAGATCAACCTCAGCAAAGGATTCGCATTCTCCAACATGAGATCGGCGACAGAATTCGAGGAAGCCAGGTCCAGATTCTTCGCAGAGCAAGTACGGTTCGTCACAGCTGTTCTATCCCCCTTTTAACCGATCGATTAATTGATTGGTGAAACTGTTGTTGCTCCAAGGAGTTGAGGGACGACTACATGGAGATGCGGGAGGGACTCGATCTTGGGTACAATCCGAACCCCACGACTCTGGTGGCTGTTCTTGGGAATCCGTGGTTTACGAATCGCTATGTCTACTGGTCTCTCAGCGCTCTGCTGCTCAGCTGGCCTCTGAGAGTTATCATCGAGTACAAGACTCAGTACGCGGACTACCAGGTGAATAGAATCATCTACGTGTATCTTTGACAGGTGTTCCCAATGACTGAGAACGAATCGTTATTCGCAGATCACCAAGCTGTTCGGCATCAACTACGACACCCCGAACGGCAGCGAGCCGATCCACGCTTCCATGAGTCAGCAGACAATCAGCCAACCAGGATCTTACATGTTAGCACCCAGCTACAGCGAAGCGCTGTTGATGGACCCAGTTCCTGGCCCAAGACCCGCCGAGTCTCAGGAAGCAAGCTTGACAGAGATGGTCCCGAGCTACTCCGAAGCCCTGCTCTATCAAAGAGCAGAGCAAGCTTGCATCGCGGGCGAGGGAGCGAAAGGGACCTCTGGAAGTTGCTACGATCTACCGCCGCGCGAGTGTTCCTGTCCTTGTCACGCGTCCGTCGAAAATCGTGCCTCGGAGGAAGCCTCCAGAGAGGAAGACGATGCGAGCAGGCAGCCTCTGATGGAGACAACGATCGATGTCCACCCTCCGCCGTGCTCGTACGCCATTCAAGCAGAGACCGGTAAATGTGGAAGTTGCGGGAAGCACTTGGTCGACGCGCAACTGGAAAATAACTCCTCTAGAGAGCCTGGTACTAGTTTATTAGAGGTGACTAGGATCGTTAGAAGAGACCTAGCAAGCGGCGTCATCCCTAGGGACATGTCCGAGCCGAACCTGAGGAGCAAGCCAGACCTCATAGAGTCAGACACTAGGTTCCTCCGAATGAATGGGCAAAGCTTGAGGAACATCCTGGAACACGAGCAGGAAGAGGAGTTCGCCAACGACGAGAGGATAGAGGGTATGAGCCAGGGGAGATTGAACGTTCCAGTGGACAAAGGAAAGTTCAGGTTCTCCCTGTGCTCGTTAGACGAAGCGAGTTCTAGATCCAGAGTCCCCATAGAGGTCGGCAGAGGCGCCATACCAAAGAGGACCATCGGTCGAAGTAGAGTAATAACGAATCCTATGTCCAACGACTCTTGCGCCTTACCCAACTCGAAGACCTACTTCTGTCTGAAGTCGATTCTGAAGCAGAATAAGCGGAGATACACGCTGATCACCGCCGAAGAGCTGCAGAATATTTCGAACAAGGAAGAAGGGGACGAAACGGAGCGGAGCAAAGTCCGAGCCTCGTATCACGAAGGCTGCACTCCTGCAGTTGCCTCGACCAGCAACGGGAAGGAGAGATTGGAGCTATTCTCGAGATCCAAGGAGAGTTTAGACGGCGAGATGGCTAGGAGGAAGAAGCTGCTGGAGAATCTGCCTGTGAACAAGGCCGACGAGACCCCTGCAGGCTTCAAACGCGAGAATACTAGGTAAGTTCCTGATCTTCCGTTCTCCGCTGAACAACTGAACTGCCCGGCGGACGTGTTTCCATGTGTAAACAATTAGTTGGGAGATTAGGAAACTTGTCCTCTTTGAGGAATGGCTTTGTAGTGGGGATCTTGTTCCCCTTCGCAATTGGAACGATCCAGTTTCACAACTGATCCTTGCGACAGTCCTCATCTAGTTTTGAGGGAGGGGTATGCTGGCGAGGTAGGACCAGTTGATCAGCGCTGCTACAATCATTACTCGACCGATTTTTTAGGGCTACGCCCCTTTTTCGACGCGGTCCTGCCGGGCGCCATGGTGCGGACGGTCTTGTCTCAATTGAAACAAAAATGCCCAGCCCTAATGCGTCACTAATGCGCGGTCGGAAAAACGGGGCGTAGCCCTCGAAAATCGGCCGAATTGAGCACTTCTTCAGCTCCAGAGTGTCCTCGAGTTAGTCTTGTAAGGAATGCGAACTTGCCCTTTTGCAGAACGCTGATCTTCGCGAGCCCGATTCAGGAGGTGTGTCCTGGGGATCCGTTCGGGGGCAAAGATGTGATCCGAACCAGGCAAGAGGTCGATTCCACTCCGACAGAGGAGTCGCCTGGTCACACGGTCTTGACTCAGCTAGGAAGAACGTTAGCCTGCGACCGAAAGGGTTCGAAACGCAGGTTCCAGGACTTGAAACGGCAACGATACTGGGACTCTTCCCATCCGTCCTTTTTCTCCTGTCCGCCGGATCGTCAGCATTCTTATCCCTACGCTTTCTCAGCATCCACGGACGCGGTGGACAGCATCGATTTCGATAAAAACCACACATCCCCTAGAGTCTACCAACAGGGATCTTCCTTTCCACCGTACGAAGGCTCAAACCGCCATAGAATAGCCGTCGATCAGCCCGCGAGTGCTGTGACAACCGAAATTGCCTCGAAACCGCCTAGCAGGGAGCTAACTCGCTCGTTCACCGAAAGAAGAGCCAAACCCGTTCGGAACGACGCGAACATACGCAGAAGTTTCACAGGCCGGGTCGAGGACTATCGAACGGAGAACAACAAATGGCCAAATCTGAACATGGAGACCTCGTTATAACGAAGGGACGCTGTAGCTTGTGCAGCTCCGGACTATCCGTTCACACGAGTAATCGGCAATCCTTTTTCTACGAAAGTATACGTTTAAACGTTCGTCATCCGAATCGCTGTTCCAGCAGGATATTATTTAACACGCTGCTTTGTTGTCCTGGCAATCTTCCCGATAATTTATCTAGAAATTCGGTGATGTTCATTTCCTCGAGCTAGGTACACAGAAGCTATTCAGCGCCAAAACATATTCGATCGAACGTTTAAGCGGAAGGTGAACCATGTCGGCCGTTTATAAGCGAAAACAAATTAAGTCCGGTTGCGTGAGTAAATTAATGAACGTGTAAACGTTTAACACTTTGGGTACGTGTCGCCTTCATTCCAGAGGGACACGAGGAGGCGAAACACGTGTCTGCCTGGTTCCGGTTTCTGTAAATCGGTCGAGAAAGGTTCGAATTTTTGAAGAACTTTCTTCAGCCTATACAGAGGTCTCAATCAAGGTCAGACAGAGAGTATTGCGAGTCAAACAGTTTCCGGTTCATTGGACAGAGAGTTGACCAAATGGAAATGTTCTGCCACCTAACTGGGCAGTGAAAGTGTTAATCGTATAAATCAGCGATGAACAATCCACTTACCGAAATAGACAGTGTGGGGGAGAGTCGTGCAGCCATTTTGTACTGTGACCGGGGCTGCCGTTGGTCAAGATCCAATCTCAAAAGAGTAACTAAAATTTGAGCGAACGCGCTTAGGGGATCGCACCGTTAGGAGATCCCAGCTTCAACGGGGTTTTGGTCTTTGGGGATAGGGAGATTGATCATCGCTGGTGTAAACGGATACGAGCCGGAGGCGTAGTCGCCCAGGCTAATCGAATTGTAAATATCCGTCCTACCGATTTTCACGGTTCAAGATTCTTGTACATAGACCGGATGTGTCGGTGACTAGCGTCGGCCTGGGCTATTGCCCGGCCGGAATCGCCTTTGCTTGAAGCGTACGCGAGTCTCGACGGTAGATCGTCGCTTAGATCGGTTCGCGCGATCGGATCATGGATTCGAGAGCGTGAAATGCTGTCGATGTTGCCAATGGAAGTTTTGTTAAGTGCCCCTCCCCTTCCCCATCCCACACGTCTTGAAAAGTACATACAGAAGAACCTCGATAAATTTGTGAGGACAAATCAACAAGAACTAATCGATTACGTGAATGACTCTGTGAAACCCGGATTCTAGTTTGCACGATTATCGAGGCTCTTACTGTACTCGTTCGAGAGGATAGTGGCTCGGATCGCGCGATCCTCCTCGCGCCACGATCGCGAATCCGATTCCTCGCGAGCAATCGATTCGGCGTCAATTATGCGCACACAAAACGTAGCTGGTAAGCTTTGCTGACTGATGATCGAGGTTTTCAGGAGATAGTACCTCTACAGAACGATTCCGTTGTCACGTATATTTGCAGTTCAAGTCCTGTATGATTTCCTGTGATTAACAGGGCGGGTTCCCGAGCCTCGGTTCGGGCCGGGTCGAAACCGGGGAAAATACCCGACCCGAACCCGAACCCGCAAATTTCGGGTACCCGAGCCTCAGGTCTGGTTTTGATGACTCGGATAGGGCCGGGACTCAAAAATTGGTGATACTCGGGTACTCTGATCGGGTCGGAAACCCGAAAATCTGACATTCGGGTCTCCGAAAAATATAAATCTTGGGGTTTGCGACCCGACCCGACCACTAGCCGATCCGATTTCGACTTTGGGTACCCGAAATTTCCGGGTATCGTGAATCTTCGGGTCCCGACCCGACCCGAACCCACTGCTAAGTTCCCGCGGGTTCGATAACCTCGGTTCGGGCCGGGTCGGGTCCCGAAACCGGGGAAAGTACCCGACCCGAACCCGAACCCGCAAATTTCGGGTACCCGAGCCTCAGGTCTGGTTTTGATGTCAACGACCATTGTCCCGTTGCAAACACCGGTTCTCGCCCGATCACCGAAGTTAAACAGCGTGGAACGTGAACGGCGCGCGGATGGGTGACCGCCCGGTAAAAGACGGGAAGTGGCCCCCGGTCGCTCTTCATGTGTTGTTGGCAAAATAGGTGGTTCGGAACCCACCTTTATAAACAGTAGGTCCCGTCGCTTAACAACCTAGCAGTTGAAGAAGCGATGTAAATGAACAAAGAAAAAAAAAGGTCTGGTTTTGATGACTCGGATAGGGCCGGGACTCAAAAATTAGTGATACTCGGGTACACGGGAATTTCGAGTAGTGCTCTGGTCGGGTCGGAAACCCGAAAATCTGACATTCGGGTTTCCGAAAAATATAAATCTTGAGGTTTGCGACCCGACCCGACCACTAGCCGACCCGATTTCGACTTTGGGTACCCGAAATTTCCGGGTATCGTGAATGTTCGGGTCCCGACCCAACCCTCTGCTAAGTTTCCGCGGGTTCGATAAAACAGATTGATCTTTATTCCCTAACTTGGACTTCGTCGGAATAGGCATTTATAATTAATTTTATAATTTTATTTTTGACGACAGTGAAGATTTGCGATTATTTCCTTCCTCACCTGACATCGAAGAGATTCGTATATTATTTTATAGCTCCTCTTTAAGTAATCGTACACAATTACGAACAATTATGTGTGTTCTATGCAGAGATCGAAACGGGCGCGTTCTAATTCTACAGTTCTATCTCGACGACAATGTGTACTTTTGATTATTCAGACTTCGAGAGCTAATACGCAATCTTCCTGCTTTCATTCATCCTTTGGATAATTAACAGAGGTTACAAACAGTTATCTAAATCTTCGAAGCTGATAATGGTCTAGACTCTAGACGTCACCTATCTTTAATCAATCTTTTCGTTAGAACCGCGTGTCCACTGATATTCATGATATTCAGTGGCCTACATAGCTAATAAGTTGTCTTACAAAGGCTCTTAAGGATTTCAATCGAATCTTCTTTATCGTGTTGTTAACAACCCCTCGAATTGGTTCATCTACGGTATCACGTCGCATCTTACAAATGAAATCTTATGCTTGTGCGTATGTGATACGATTCGCATGATGCAAAATAGTCAGGTGACAAGAAGGTCCCTGGCAGCACTTTCGCCATATTAACCCTTTGCACCCGGAGCTGTTTTAACTCGAAAATTAAACGTTTCTTCCGACCCAGAATATACAGGGTGTCCCAAAACGATAGCGACAGCCGGAAATGGGAGATTCCTTGGGTCATTTGAAGCGACATTTTCCAAAGCAAAAATAGCGTCCGCGGCTTTGTTTAGGAGTTATTAACGAAAAACACGGACCAATCAGAGCGCGAGCCCGCTGGCTCGCCGAGCCGTCTAGCTCGCGCTCTGATTGGTCCGTGTTTTTCGTTAATAACTCCTAAACAAAACACCCTCTCTCTACCAGTGGCGGGTGTAACGGCAGAGTTGGGCAAAAATTTTGT
Organism: Lasioglossum marginatum; assembly: GCA_028455795.1. Lineage (NCBI taxonomy): Eukaryota > Metazoa > Arthropoda > Insecta > Hymenoptera > Halictidae > Lasioglossum > Lasioglossum marginatum. The sequence goes on along the minus strand of CM052255.1, from coordinate 1,785,036 downwards.
CCGAATAAAAATTTCGAATGAAGTGGGTTTTTTTCAAGTGGGTTTTAAGCGGCCGCGTGGGACCCCGCTTTTTTGTTAATAAGTTTATAAGAGTTTTCTTGCAACTTCTAACTTGAGTTTGGGGGCCCGAAAATGTTTACCGCTCAGGGCCTCCACTCGACTTGAGCCGCCACTGACCAGTATCGGACACGTGCACGTGTCACGTGACCGTCGTGGAAGGGGAAGCTAGAGTGGGGACACTGCTCCGGGGACCTTCTCGTCGCCCCGCCACAGTATATGTACCTACCTTTTCTGAAACAGTAGATACGAATGTCACAGCCGGTCAGATTCGAGCAAACGCTACGCATAGCGATTACAAAAGAAAAGGAAACCGAAGCATCGAATGGTCGCGGTGTCAATTCACACGAATTACGTGAAACTAACGAAAATCGTTCGCTCAAGCGGAAACAAACAATTTTAGACTCTAGCGAAAGGAATCGAAGAGAAATCCGTGCCGAAAACGATTGAAAGTCTTCGCTTTCCCGCGCATAAATACACAGATATATTATACGATCCTCATCCGTGTACATTCCTGTCCAAAAGTTCCGGGTCACAAGTCAATTAAAGGGACACTCTTCAGAAGAAAAAAGATAATCGAACATTCTAACTAGACAGCGGATTTTATGCATTTATAACAAAAATTAGTAGGTGCAATTTGGAACAGTGAAAATATTCGAAGAATTTAAAAATACTGTTATATTATTTTCATTAATTAAGCATATTAAGAAAGAAAATAAATTTCTGTTTCACTGCTGTTTGTTGCAATTTAGAACATTTTTATTTTGCATAGAAATCCGCAGTCTAATTGCAACAGATCCTGATGAAGCACGTGACGAACCTGTGACCCCAAAATTTTGAACAGTTATGTATATTTCATATACTGGGTGTCGTGTAATTCTTGGTCCAATCTAACGTGTAATGTTCTCGTTAAAATAGATCGAGAAATAAAAACGTAGTAATATACAGGGTGATTCTGGGAATCGGAGCAAGTTACTGTAGTTTTTTTAAATAAAAATAGAAAAAATTGATAGAGGATTGACAGAGGTCCCAGCTTCCTACGAGTTTGTTTTTCATGTGGATGCACCGATCCGCCAGGTGCAATTGCACTTTGTTCTTTAAATTTATTCCTTGAAAGTACTAACCCAAAGTCGTCGAAATGTAAATCAATACTCTCGAGATATTTGACATTTTGATATTTGACAAACTCTCCATATATATCTTAAGTTTAACACAAAAATCGGTTGCATTAGAGAATAAAGTGCAATTGCACCTGGTGGGTGCATCCACATAAAAAATAATAGAAAGTTAGGACGTATTATTATTAGACTGCGGATCTTTATGCAAAATAAAAATTGTCTGTATCGATTGCAAGGAATAGAAACCCAATAGAATGTTATTTATTCCCTTAATAATTTTAATAGATGAAAAATCATAGGCATACATCTTCAATTTTTAAAATTACAATTTTGAATTTCGTCTGCTCAATTTTGCTATAAATAATTCATAAATGCATGTAAATGATTTTCTATTTCTGCTTTTAAAAAGATAGAAGTAACTTGTCCCAGTTCGCAGAATCATCCTGTACATTAAAATAAATTCTGTTTTTGTAAGTATACTATTCCAATTAATTTGAAGATATAGTTCGATATTGTTCATTGACGTTTTCCTCGGGGATGTATCGCTGTTTCGAACGAATCATGGGACACCCAGTATATTGTATAATATATTTACATAATATATATTTTTGTCTACGCGTCCGCTCCACTCGAACGGATCCAGAGGCTATCGTATTCCGATCGTTTTTACCGGTGTCTCGAGATTTTCACCGAAAACTTTGTATTATTAGATAATATTCGTACATACAAATATATAAATATGTGCTATCACCATATATCACTATGCAAAGAAATCCGCGTCAAGGAATTCAATGAATTAACGAGCGATTTTAATGTTTTAACCAATAATTATATATTATTGGACCAATTTCGATTTTTGTCGAGGTCATCATTTTTCTGCACAGTGATATATATATATATATATTACCGCGGAGTAAGGAAACGCACCGTTATGCTTTTAGGAAAATATTTTTCATATACTCGACGATTGTGTATCGATGCCAATTGCTAATCGTGATAATCATTAAACAGAGATACGTTAGATCGACGATCGTTACGCTCGCGGTACAATTAAGACTACAAAATCTCATTGATCTCGCTCAGCCGATTTTGTAAACATTTATTTCATTGCAGTCTAGTGATTGCTGTTCAAATTTCGCGCGATCTGGAACGGATCTAATGGCGGACGCGCTATCGCGATCAACATAGTCGCAAAATTGAAAAACACAGATCGGTAATCGGTGTTCCTATGAAACTCGAGAAACTAACAAGAAGTTGGAATATTTCGATTAGGAATGTTTGTTAATTTTCAGTGATTTCGGTCAATCGAAAAGTGTCATAAATAAGAAACGTTCTACTCGATTAAATACTCCATTGACTAGTGTTGTGCGATACCTTAATGTCTACGGTGTCTTTAAAATATTTGAAAATTCATGAATAGGGGCATGAAGACAGATGATCTAGGCTTTAATGATTTACCGAGAATTTCTCTGCGAAATGGGTAAGTGAACGATCAACAATTTAATCGTTTAATCGACAACGTTCATCGAGAACGAAACGGGTTTTAGATCTAAATTAATTATCTTATCTAAATTAATGTAATATCGACGTCGATTGAAATTCTACTTTATTACGAGTTTTCGATCGATCGATTGATAGAAAGAAAAAAGCGATCGATCATGTGTGAATTTGGCTAATGTAAAAAGGAATTGCACGCCAACAGGAATTCTGCTGTTATCGCTTAATGTTTTTGGAAATTAATCCGCGCGATGTATTTATTGCCTGCAACGGAGCCCTCGTTGTCGTGCAATATTGAAAATAACAACAGCAACAACAAAATAACCATGCCGTCTCGAAAAAGTGCTCTTCTAAGTAAAATTGTTATTATAGGGCGAACCGTCTATTAATTATGCGTTAACTGGACACGCGTTCGCATGATAAGCCTGTAACTGTATACCGCTGCGTATATGAACAACTTACTATTATTATTATTATTAATAACGATATACATTCCTGTAAAAAAAAAAAGCAAAAATTAAAATATGATTAAAATACAATAAAAATGTTGACAGGAAAAAGGAAACGGGGGTTGATATTCTTTCGCGTAACGTACACACATAATTACAAGAAACGAACGAATCGACTTGGTGCTTTGATTGCAATGTATTTTTCTAAAATGTGGGACAATGTTCATAAAAATATAAGATATAGGTCACGAGTGAAATAACAACAAGGATAGACTAAAAATTCAAACCACAGAGAAAACAATATTATGCATGGATTAACCAATACATTATCGACACAATATACATATAGCCCGAATGCGACATGAACAATAATGGGTACAAAGTTCTTTTTTGCTGCACGTATACTGTTGTTGCTGACGTTTTATACAATTGCGTTTGTTTTGCTCGATTTTATAAATCGTTCACAAGAGAGAGAACAGTAGGAACCTTATTCGTTTGTTTTTTTTTTACTTGTGCCCACTTTTTTGCCATATTTAAACAATAAAGTGTCTTTACGTAACATATAATAGGTATATAATTTGTCTTTTTTTTTTCTTGCAAACACTTTGCTTTACGTGAACAGAAGTATGATATATAGGACTCTTCGTTTAGTTGGACTAGCAGTATTGGCAGACCATTGTGTTCGGCTAGTTCTCAATGGTTGTACGTTCTGTGAATTGTAGTGGCCTTTTATCAAGCTAATTTACATAGCCGTTTTGAGTGTAATATACTCTGTAGTACAGCGTTTTGCTTCGCCAAAGTGAATATGAGTTATCAAATTTAAGAAGATACACTCCCTGTAACAAAGAAATTTATCAGAGACACGTATGCTAAACAATCCCACCATAGAAATATTTTATTGGAATTGGCTTACCTGCCCCGGGTACCTATGACTTCCAGCATAGATTTCTTCTTGAGAATCTCTCCTATATACCTGCCGATCGAAATGAATAAATGATTAACAGTATTGATTAACGCGGCCTCTCGACTAGGGCTGTTGCTTCTCCGAAGGAAAGTAACAGCCCCACTCTCGACAATAAACAAAAGATTCTGTTGTTATACTCACAGGTACTATCTCGCTTATAGGCGGCGATGGTAGTTTGTAGTCAGACTGAACACTGCCATTCGATACTCCGCTTTCTAAATCCTCCCTTAAGACATAATCATCGTCGTCTTCGTCCTCGTCCTCGGATTCGGTAATATGTACCGATACTTGACTTGTTTCCGGTTTCGACCACTCGAAATACACCCCGAAACCAATATCGTAACCATCCGTTGCAAACTCCCAAAATAGACACGAGCCGTCTTCATGTGTTGGCACTCTAACAGTCACTATTTCTCCGTGACCAACTTTAATAACTGCGTCGCCAGCTTCTCTCCTAATGGTTTCTTTGAATTCTTCGACGCCTTTTATCGTCCACATTTCTGCGGGTGCTATAGGTGGCCAATCCAGTTCATCCGAGTTTTCTTCGTTTAATGGCGCTGTCTCTTCGGTCTCTTTAGTTTGCTCTTCCTTTTCGGATTCCTCTGTCGTGGCATTGTTCGATTCCGGTGTTTGTTCCTCCGCGACTAATTGATTCTGACGCAATTGTTGCATGTATTGATGATAATGCTGCTCCTGCAGCTGCCTTATCAAAACACCTTGTTGCTCTGGGTTCCCAGGGTATTGTTGTTCGGCATACATTTTAAACTGAAAATACGTTTGCTGATTTAAGGCATCTTGAATTTGTCTCCTCTGCAGCTCTTCCTTTAACCTAGCCTCTTCCTCTTTCTTCTTTTGTTCGTCTAATTCCTTCAACCTTCTCTCCTCTTCTAATTGTTTCGCCTCTTCTTCCTTCTTCAGCCGTAACTTCTCCTCTATATCCCTTCGTTGCGCCTCTACAACAGTTCTGAACAACGGGCATAATTTGTCTAATAAAACTATAAATCCCTCCATAGCCTGCTCCTTAGATATATCTCCCAAGTTCTGCCATGCCAAACGTCTGTCCCTTCCTATCACATCCAATACGCCCAAAGGCGACGCATTCTCTGCCGTACATTTCCCATGCGTTACTTGTTGCGTGAAAGCAACCAATTTCAACTTATCTTCGTAAGACAAGTGAACTGCTTTCCCTTCCTTTTCTGTAAGAATTGCAAACATTTATTATCACGGCAGTTGCGTCTTTTACATTCTAGTGCATTATGGTAAAATCTTAATATATTCTGGTCTAATGTATTATAGTATATTCCAGTGTATTCTAGTATGTAGATTGTAATGTATTCTATATAGTATTGTATTTCAGTATATTGCAGTAAATTCTAATATATTCTAATATATTCTAGTAGATTCCAGCATATTCTAGTAAATTCTGGTATTGTATTTCAGTATATTGCAGTATATTCTAGTACAGGGAGTTCCAACTTGTAGCTCGTGACTTTTCATTCAGGCCATTTGATGTTTTGACTAAAGATTGATATATTATCACACAATATTTCATTACCTAATCAATCCATAAGTAATTAGCTTATATAGAGTAGTTATCACATTGTGTATCGTCTGTGGTACACATGATGCTGCAATCAATTTTAACTTTTCAATCAATTTTAAATTTTAACATATGGAGATAACATTTTTCGTTTTGCAATTGTTTTCTGTCTTTGTTGGAAAACAAGTTCGTTTTACGAACTGTCATTGTTTCAATAGTTCATCGACTACTGTTTGGCTTAGACCACAAATTTTTGACTTTTTTTTATATAATCCCATAGATTTCCAAGCACTAGGTAGATAGTAATAGAAATCCAAGTTTCAATCCTAGGAATTCGGGAGTTCAATAGTTATACATATTTAAAGTTCAGCGATTTTCACTGTTTCCTTCCTTTAACAAAGGGAATCGTTATATGTAATTAGTAATTATTGTATATATAGCAATTAAACAAACTTATGTGCTTTGCTCTGTACTGCATTTTTTACAAGCCTCATTCTTTTCGGAAATATATCCTACAGTTTTAAACTTGTTACAAAATATATCTTGTTATCGTATTAAATAAATACATCAGCGTGTACCATCAGTGGAAGTAAAATTTGATTCGTCTGTAATCAATCAAATTTAAGCATTAAAACTCTTCTATAACATTTTTGGGGATAAAGACGTTTTAATCGCTGTAACTGTAAAGAAAATGATACAGCAAGGGATTAACATTGCAACAATTGCAGCATACTTTGGCACATCCGTTCTGTTCACGAGTGTTCATGTGACTATCGAAATTCATCTGAGAGCTGCACGCATGAAATTCAAATGGCCATGTACCCGACAGGACTTTCCGAGAGTCGGCTCTCACATCAATCTCCGAGAGCAAAACATTTCTGAAGTACTCTTGAATGGACACGCAATTTGAGAGTACTCTGAAGAACAACTACCGATTGAAACTCTCAGATGAACACGTACCTTTACTCTACAGCTATACGTAGTAGCGGGGACCCTGCGGTTCCCGGAGGGAAATAAGTTGGAACTCCCCGATATAAACTATACAACATTCGTGCATCGTATCGACGCAGTAATTCAAAGTGAAGTTCTCATAAAGTCCTATATTTGAAAATGTCATGTTATTACGAAACTGTGATAGAATCCTGTATTATTGTTCATTTCTATGAGCACGTTATGTTCTTCGAGAAAAAGGAAAGAATTGACGGCGAGAATAGTCTAACAAACTGTCAACTAGCGACTAGCTCACCTTTATAGAAATTTACAGCCATTTTATACAGTTCTCGAGCCTCGAAACCCCAAAGACGAGGTTCCATTCTTTTCTCCTTTTCCATGTCACTGTCATCCCTCGTCGACTCATCGGCAGATATTCTTAATTTTTCGATTTTCCTCCCCATCGAGGAAATGTCACCATTGGTGCCCGCCATTTGCAATTGCACTGACACGTCAATTACTGTCGCTACAAATGCTTTAATCTTCGTACACGAAACCTATACGGTAATTGAGACATTTTCGAAATTATTGGCGAGGCGGAGTTCTATTATAGGAATTGTTTTATTTCGAGTGTCTTCCTTTATAGAAAAATTTGTATATGCGTCCAAAGCTTAAATATTACTACTGGCAGGGAGTATATGCACAGACTATAAGATCAGTGTAGACGTCGCGCGCAATGCAGTTTTCTGTCTACGGCTCTGACTTACCGACTCTGTAGAAAATAACCATAGACTATATGTACTTATAGATGCGGCATAGGTATACAGGATATGCATAGGACGCAGTGTTCCAAGATAACGGAGTATCTGGTGCCCACAAGACACGTCACAAGATGATATACAAGTATATTTATGCATTATTCCGTAAACATTTGGGAAAACGGTGAAAACTTGTTGCACAAAAAATCGTGAAACAAATATCTTTTACTTACTATTCTATTTTTTTTAATAAAGTTAGCTGTGAGAAAATAAATACAGTAAATACAGATATTATTTAACGTCCACATTAAAATTTAACTTTTCCCAAATTATAATCGACAAATGAGTTAGATATATTTAAAAGTAAAGTAAAACTGAACGAGTAATAAAATAAAATATTCCCCTTTCCCCTCTAGGTACACTTCAGCTTCGCGGTACTTCTCAACAGACTATAGCACTTTGCCCATACCCGTCATCTGGTAGTCGATGTAATCTTGGAATAAGGCATGTTATCTGAGCGCCACGCATTGGCATAGCGTCACATAACCTTTTGTTGCTATGTACGTTGCTACTTGTTGCTATTCGGGCTACTCCATGCTACTCATAGCGATATGTAAACTGCTGTGAACGTCTTCAGTATTAAAAAAAAAAAGATTAAAATGCAGTGCTTTGTGCCCTCGTGTAACAACCGATCTGATTTTCAAAATTGGAAGAAAAGGACTAATGTTGTGAAAGTTACATTTCATCGGTATGAAGATTATTTTCTATATGATCTTAGAATATATTTTATTTTAAACTTTGATTCTGTTCGCAGTTTTCCAAAAGATTCTGATGCTCGTAGTTTATGGTTAGATATTTTAGGCATCAGAGTGTCAGTAATCCCGAAGAGAGCTTGTGTTTGCTCAATGCACTTTGAAGAAACAAGTTTCTACACAAAAGGTTCTTATGTGCGATTGAGACCAAATACATTACCACGTGTATGTATAATAATGAGTATGTTTAATTTTTACGAGTATACGAAGCATATTAAACGATAATGTTTCATTTCTACTTATATGTGTTTGTTTTGTTCCAGAAAACCCTTAATGAAGAAGGGACTTCCTGCAATGAATTATGTGAAAATAATACGGACACAACATTATCACCTAACACAAGTATGTATACGTTTATAAAAAAATTACTTTCGATAAATACATTCATTGTCATAATAAAAACATAAATTGATATTACAGTTACTTCTAAACTAACATAATATTTGTTGTTATTACGGCACAAGGTTCGATCCCTAAAACTGAAGAGGTTCAAAGAACAGCTGGTACTTCCAAGTACGCACCTAATAAAGAAGACAAGGGAACAATGGTATCACCTAAATTCGTATACAATTCTCCAGAGAAGGTGAGATTAAGAGAAAGAGTAAAATTTGTGGAAGCAGACTCGCGGAGAAAACTGTTCGACACACGGCGACAGTTACAGAGGAAAGCAAATCAAGTTGTTCAACTGAAGAACATTATAGAGGACTTAAAAAGTCAAATAATTAACGAGAGGCAGTCAAATAGGCTTACCCCATAGGTGGTATGGAAATCTATTGATACAAGTTCAATTAATTCCATTTCTTGGCCAAAATGCTAAAATGAAGATATACATACATATAAGCCTATTATGTGTAAAAACTTATTGTACCCTATTTTCAATTTATTATAAGAAATTACAAGAAAGTATTATAAGAAAAAATATATAACGTTTATGTTATCCGTATTAATTATTAAATATGTAACACCTCCTCATTTTATAAAAATAATGATTTTAAAATATAAATAACGAATTATTCAAAATTAGTATGTTCTTTAATTTGTGTTACACACACGTTTTAATTTCTCTAATTTCAGTTTTCTTTAATTCCTCGTCCTAGAATTTTTTTCTGTTGATGTAACTACTAATTGCGTAAAATCAAAAAATGTAGAAGATTTGTGCCGTTATCGAAAATTTCTACAACTTTTCATTTTCTTCACTTTTAATTATTTAACAACGTTCATTACAATATTTGGGACATAATTCGTATCACGAGTGTCATACGTTTTATTATAGGACAACTTGTCAGATATATGTAAGCAATCTGTAAACATTTTTCATACTTGGCGGTACAGAGTATGCGCAGAAATGCCACCAATCAAATTCAGGCGTAAATGTGCCCCTGCCTCCTCCCCTTGTCCATAAAGCTAGCTCACGCTCCATCCCTATTGATCCCTATATTCCTACTTCCTACATATATCCATGTATCAGACAGTATTTACGTATTTTGGTTATATGCAGATTCAGAGTCAGCGTTGAAACTTTTCTCTGTGGAAGATTCTAGTCTATATATTACAAGACACACATGATGTAATATACATTGTGAAATGTTGGCTGTAACACGAAATTTCAATTCACGTGGATTAACCTGTCCGTATCCATTCTCGATACTTCACCATTTAGTTAAGAATTATTCGCAACCGAAGCTGAAGATAAACATGAACGAAGCACTTGTGATGCACGAGGAGGGTAGCGACAATTTTCAAGTGTCGCTTCGCTACGTTAATGTTGACTTAAAGATCGACAGGCAATTCAACTTTAACAGAAACGTGAACGAACCTATAAATAATTTTCTTCGTAGACTGGATTCGAATATAAATAATTGTGTGAACAAAAAGCATAAGAAGGCCAAGAAACACAAGGAGACTGATCCGGATTCCGTGAGAAACGAGATCGACAATATCGAGATGAAAATGATCAAATTAGTGCGAAACGATTCAGATCTTGACGGCAGTCTTACCTGCAAAACGATCCTAGAAGACTCGTCGAATGTAAAGTTGATTATCTTCGATGCAGAATATATGTTCAAACAAAATGTACCTTATGTTAGCCAAATGGCATTGCCGTCGAGTATTTTAGTCGGTTTTCCAACTTATCCTTCCAAGTTTATATCAATGCACGTTGACAGAACAAAATCAACTTTTACTTGGCATAAAAAGGAGAAAAATAAATGGATCCACGTCGGGGAAGGTTACTTGTATATACCGAATCTATCCGATATGGGATGTCAATTAAAAGTAACTTGTATACCGAGAAACAACGATCAGGATGGACCAACGATAGAAGTTGTATCCAATAACGCAGTAGAAGCTGGTCCGGGATCCTGTCCGTTTGAAATCAGACACACGTTTACTCAAACAAAATTGTCTGGAGAAAGGTGAATTTCTAACAAAACAATTTCATTTGAAATCTTGCTTAAAAAGGGTTTCCCTTACTTAAAACTCGTTTCCAGGATAATGCATGCGATGGGGTTTTTCAGTAGTCAAAAGCGCTAGATAAAAGATCAATCTAGGCTGCAATCGCCCTCAAAAATCCTATTTTTACGTTTGCGAGGCATAGTTTGCATTATTCGGCAGCATGTAGCTGTCGCAGCTTTACGAAAGTAGCTACATGCGCAGCTTTATGCTCCATATTTTCGTATTACCACCTCGATTTTCGTCATTATTATTATTCGTAGCGAAGAATGTTTATATAAGGTTGAATGGTTTCGAGAGATGCATACTTTGGTGTTGTACAACACTGAAATTAAAATTTAAAACCTCAACTAATGGTTTTTCGATATTAATAGGCTTAATACATTTTTTTAGATTGGTGCAGGAAAAAACATACGACCTCATTTTAAGAAATACTCTTCACTAATTCATATCTCTTCTACGCGTTCACCTACAAAAAAAACTTGCGACACCAAAGTATACATCTCTTGAAACCATTCAATCTTATATAAACATTCTTCGCTACGAATAATAACAATGACGAAAATCGAGGTGGCAATGTCTGGTGAACCACCCTGTGTATATAAATTGATCATTTGTAAACTATGTTAATTGCAGTTTTAGGATAACGTCCTACAACATATTGGCGAACATATATTCTGAAACTGACTTTTCAAAGGATACATTGTATCCATATTGTCCACAATACGCCTTGTCTATGGATTATAGGAAATTACTAATCCTCAAAGAATTAATAGGTAATTTCCATTTTTCCTTTGTCGAATACTTACTAAGAGAATGAATATATTCAAGTGACTGTATAACGAATTGTTGCAGGGTATAATGCAGACATTATATGTCTACAGGAGGTGGACAATAGAGTTTATGAAAATGATTTAGTGCCGTCTCTGTCTGTATTAAACTACAGTAGCGTTTATAATCTTAAAAATGACTTGCGAGAAGGAGTTGCAGTGTTTTATAATCAGGACAGGTTTGATATATTGAATTCCAATTATAGTGTTATGTCACGTGGCACAGATTTAAAGGGGTTTAATACTGTATGGTCGCAGATTCAAAATGGAAACGTGAAAGAGACGTTTGTAAATAGAAATACAATTATACAGGTACTATAAAGAAGTGTATATCGCACTATTAAGAATATTATAAGTCCTAGTTAACACTGAATCTACTGAAATCTTGTTAATAGTGTTCTCAACGGTTATGCTATTTAACCCTTTGCACTCGGAGCTATTCTAACTCGAAAATTGAACATTTCTTCCGAGCTAGAATAATTTCATTCTATATGACTTTTCAAATGTTTAGTATTTGATACCAACATATTTAATAAGCAATTTTTTTCGAGTTCAAATTATTAAATCATATTGCTGTTCATTCAGAACTGAGATTGCTGTTATTATTGAAAAATTGAACAAAACCTTCGTACCTTTGAATCGTACATTTTAAAAAACTATTGAATAATTATCGGTAGATAATGCGTTAATTTATCGTTTGAATACGTATATAATATGTTGTAGGCAGTAGCACTGCGATCTAAGGAAAATTCAGAAATCCTGGTTGTTGGCAATACACATTTATATTTCCGACCAGTAGCAGATCATATACGTCTACTACAAGCATACTATGGCCTGATACATCTGCAAGCATTTGCTGAAGAAACAAAGCTAAAAGTAACTACATTACAAAAATTTTCAAATGAAAATTTGTACGATTGTCGTAGAATTGAATCGATTATATTACGTTTCCAGAATCCAGAATGTAATGTTAGCATTGTGTACTGCGGGGACTTTAACAGTACACCGGAGAATGGCGTTTATCAATTAATGACACAGAAATATATTCCAGAAGATTACGCTGATTGGAAATCATGTAAGTTAATGTTATAACTAGACTTCGGATGTTTATGCAATTTTCCAAGTCTTGTAAAAAAATTTCAAGAATAAAATCTGATTTTCCGTGGTAGTAGCCTTTTTAGAACTGAAATTTATTGAAGTCGTTCATTAATTTTCATGTGCCATAATTGCATAAAGATCCACAGTCTAGTAATAGCATTTTTAGATTCAAAATGAATAAAAATCGTACTAAATTCTGTCGGATTTGATACTCCAGCATTTTTCAAACATTTCTATATGCATTAAATGCATAAAGATCCGCATAGTATTGCAATTTGCATAGAATGTTTTCTGTTTATTTCAAATGCCGTTTTATTGACGTATTACAGGTCCGGAGCAATTCGTAGAAAATGTAACTTTGAAGCACGACGCTAATTTATCCAGTGCCTGCGGTATTCCAGAATTTACGAATTACACAGGATGCTTTTCTGGATGCTTGGATTATATATTTTATCAAACCGATTATTTGAAAGTAGAACAGGTGATCCCAATGCCAAGCGTGGAGGAGCTTAGTTTGCATACCGGCCTTCCATCTGTAGTGTTTCCAAGCGATCACATTTCTTTATGTGCCGATTTAAAATGGACGAAATAAAAGTTTGTATATTTTGGGAAACTGTTGTATTTTTTGTTAGTTGAACCTTAAAGGGAGGTTACCCAACCGTAACACGTCGATTTTAATGAAATTTTCGTATGACTGAAAAAAATATTTTACACGTATTTTTTTTATAGCTGCCGACATTCATGTTAAGAGGGTGAAAAATCCATTCTATTGAATATCTCCGAAACTATTAGGTCTAGAGTAAAATTTCAAAATCCAATTTGTGCGTCTTTGAATGAGACGAATCTTTTAGTGGAAACTGATTTTCAAAGAAATTTGTCTAAAAGATACGTTAAACATTAACTTTTTTTCCGAAACTTTTCTATAAAACATTACAATTTTTTCATGAAAATTTGTATACACAGTCTACATACCTTGATATACAATGTGAGAGAAAAAGTTTTTTAGTTCCGCGGTCATAATAGTCACATTATTAAAAAGGCAAAAATTTCTGGTTACGCAAGGAAAAGTGCAGCCCAGAAAACGTTTAATTTTTAACATATCTTTTAAACAAATTAGTTTTTAAAAAATCAGTTTACTCTAAAAGGTTCCGCATTCAAAGACGCAGAAATTGGGTTTTGAAATTTTGTGTCTAAGTCTAATAGTTCCGGAGATATTCAATAAAATGGATTTTCCACCCCCTACAAGAAGATACGTATCAAATATTTTCTTCGAATTCAAATATTTTTAGACTGTGGGAGTTTTACAGTCCTCAACGAATCCAATGATTTCTAGAAGATTTAGGGACTGGTGAATCCAGTACAATCTAGGAATGTTCGAAGGTACTTTATAGGAATCTAGAAATATCTATCATCGATATCTATAGAGCAAAGATGTATTTTCTAATTTATTACTAAATTGTACATGGTCTCGTACGAGTTTTCATTTAATCGTTAAGTGCTGTACACATCGCATTCATGTTTTCCACGTCTCTCATCGAAATGATCCAACTGGATATCGTTGTAGCCCATTCGATTACGTTTTATGAAATGAATATACCTAAATGAGCATTACCGAGTCGAACAGTTTGTTGTAAAATGTTTAGTTGCATACAAAAAATAAAGGATACATTTTATCAACTATAAAAATATAATACAAAATAATGAGATAAGAGAAACACGATCACGTTGCTCAGTTTATTTGTTGACGTGGCGTAAGCGAAGCCGCGGTCCAAACTCTCGAATTTTCTATGTGCATTTTAATTACCCTCGTGCCCACAAATGTTTGAACAATAATCACAATTTTGAAGAATTCTTACGAAACGTACACAATATTTTTACCTGGCAGAATTGTTAAAATAACATTTGTAGTCCAAGCCAGATACGTACAACAAATGGGTAACAAAGAATCTTTATATTCTATTCTACAGATCGGAATATGGAAATTTCTACGAAAAATTACAGTCTTCCAAATGAATCGTACGAACGAACAAACGTTTCAGGAGGTTTGAGAATTTACATTTGCATACTAGAAGAGGATTTTTCACGTTGTGTATCACATTGACTTTACTCTATAATTTATCAAAGTCTACACCCACGCTTCAGAGATACGAAGTTTACTTTAGCATTTTGTATTTACGAACGACTGATGTTACTTTATAAAACATTTTGTACAATTTAACACGTTTGATTCTTTATTGATAGAGGCCTGCAGGATTAATGACGGAACGCTAAGCATACTAATTGCCCCTTTTGATGCTCTGTACAGCTACGTACATTTTTATGCGGCTTGTGGCTGCGTTAAATATCTACGGTCAGTCGAAAAATGTCTCCTTTCAAACTTTGAATCGAGTCAGATCAAATTTTACAACTAACACGAATCTACAAAATGTATTTTTTAAATTTTTGACTCGTGATGAAAAGATTCCTGTAAACGGCTTACATTTTCGTCAATCTTTAGGAATATTTTGCACAAAATATAATGCAATCCTTCCCAAGTTCTGCATCTCGAAAAAACCTATTGACAAACATTGCTCTCATTCTTTTGGATTTATCATAATTCTATTGGCATAAAAATCTATTTTACTTGTTGTAAGATTCGAAAGGATTGGCGCATTATTTTTTGTGCATAAAATTAAGCATAAAATATTAGACAGCGGATTTTTATGCAAAATAAAAATTGTCCGCATTATTTGAAAGAGACTGTCGGATAGATGTTTAATTCGTATTTTTATAATCTTAGCAAGCTGAAAACACTAGATTGGCATTATTAGATCTTTTTTGCCATAAATGCATAAAATCCGCACACACAGTCTAGTTATTAATTTCTTTTAAACCGAGATGAAATTCTGTTTTGGTTTACGAACTAAATAAAGAAAGTTCTAATCACTGAAACCGTGAAATAAATCGTAGGGCAAGGGGTTAAAGAATTTCTAACAATCGGTATTTACTATCATTTTCGCAATCCCTGCCAATTAGAATTTTCTCCGTGGAGACTTTTTCGACCGACAGTACATCTCGATACAATCAACATAAATTTGTACGTACTTCTTTTTCTAAATAAATAGTTGAGTATCAGAATTTATATTCGTTCTGTGTCATTGAGAATGTGTTCGCGGACAATCTCTTCCTTTAAAATACTTCTAAAAAATGAGAGTCTAGCTCACGAACACTCTGCGATTACAAGGCCATTATATATTGTGTGTATATGGATATATAACTACATAAAAAGAATGTATATTAGCATTAAGATATAATTAGAGCCTTAAGTATTCAACATTATTCGAAATGTTCGTCACTATTATTATGATTATTGCCCTTATCCGTACATAGGAGAAAAAGAAGAAACTTGTATGCGTGACCTTGCTGCCTGCAGACCTCTTTGTTTCCCGGACTGTTCTACGAAGTTTCTTAATAATGTAATCTATACTTTTTCTTAAACAGGTAGTCTCGGTAAATTTTGACATAGTCACAATAGATTCTCGTAGAATGTTCTATATTATATATACTTTGTATGTATATACGTTTGAAAATTTCGTTTCTCTTGTCGTTTACTTTCAACCGATCGAACGCCAAAGATTGTTTGTCTCTGTGAAATCATAGACGCTAATAGGCAATCGTCAAGTACCCGATTTGTTCATGCTGCTTAATACAGATAACAATAAACTTGTTTGACACGTACGTGGATACATATGAGTTATACGTTTTCTTTTCAATCATTGTACGCGCTGTGTGAATAAATAACTACTTTAAAGGGCGAACACTTCGTTCGTTATACTAAATGTAACATTTAAACGTGCGTGTATCAAGGATCATTTTTCTTTTCTGTATTAATTGGTCAAGATTATTGACGTGCGAGTAGGTAGAAAGTTTACTTCACGCTGAACACCCATCGATCGACACGTTTGCAAAGTATTTCATCGCGTTTCAATTAAAACGGAACAAAGAACACTTCGACATCTGAACGCGCGAGTAGCAACGCGTAGCCGTCGACATTACTCTCGTACGTTCGGTTACATTAACATTTGAACGATATCGTTACATTAACAAAATTGTCCTCTTTCTAGCTTAATATCGACGAGAAAAAAAAATATCTAATACTATAAGAATTTACAAGTTTATACGTCGTTTTCTCGGTATTTAAGATCACATTCCTCTTCGTGGCGCGCTCGGGACCAACAATTGTAAGGCGGTCATCGCATCCGGAAATAGCGAATGATAATTTACAACTGGTACGTATGCGGCAGTGATCACGCGACCCGCGAACCATCGGCCGTGCAATGAATTCACGGCTGCAACCGCTGTTGCAATTGATGGACATTTCACGTAGACGTTACCTTGAGGAGAGGCTTGGTCTACGTATACGTGCAACACACCACCGTGTTTGTTGCATTCTTCGATCACGTCGTCACGAATTTCTTTCGCCCAGTTTGGATTCGTCTCGCTGGAACAAAGCGATACAGTTTGATTAGTTGCCGTTCAATCCCATTAGTGCAGGCTTCGGAATTATGGCACTCGATCTCGAAAGAAATTCTCGTCTCGACTCGACTCGACATTTCCGGGTTCTCTCTAGTATCTAGCGGTGTGCGAGCGTGCAACCACATTCACGCGCGAGACGAGTCTAATGCTTTAATCCCTTTATAATAATGTGTTAAGTTATCAATATTTGACACAACGTGCACATCGTGACATATTCGAATTTAACTTTTTTAATATAGCATATATGTTCCCCCAATTGGAGAACGGAAAATCTACCATTGGGTCTACTAATATGCATGTCTAGGCTGTGGAAATGAATTGTTGTAGCTTACTTTTGCGGGTCAAACATATTCGACAGCATAAAACACTGTGTTGCAATAGGGGGAGCAGCTTGTGGCGGTGGCTGCGGCGTAGACATAACAGGTGCCATATTTAAAGCATTTGCAGCTGCAGGAGGAATTTCAAGTCCAGTGCCTTCTGCTAATTTGAACATCAACTGCAACCTAGAAAATACATGAATGAAATATTAAATGAACAACATTCGAAATACGTTTCCATTTTACGCAAGAAGTCTGTTTTACCTTCCAGTAGCACCTAAGTCGATTCCACTCCTGTCTAGCTCGTCGGTATCGAGAAGTGAAGGTCCTTGTATTAAATCTGTACGTTCTGTGACATTACCAACTTTCATAGGTCTGCCAGCAAGCTCGAAACCATTTAATTGTTCCAAAGCTTTCTTCGCGTCGTCAGCATTCCTAAACTATAGACATTGAAACGTCGAGTAAGAGAAAACAACGAAATATAAGCTAAGCGATTTGTAATGTTAATTGACACGTACCGTTAAGAATCCGTAGCCTTTACTTCGACCCGTTTCCGGGTCCATAATTAACTGAATGTTGTCGATTTTCCCAAAAGGTTCGAAAATACCACGGAGCATGTCTTCGGTGATGTTAAAGTGAAGAGATCCAACGTATAATCTCATAGGACCTGTTTGACCCTTTGGCATCAGGTTCGGCATCGAGTTGCCCATACGATTTTTTTCGGCTTGAGTGTGCTGCACCACTATAGGAACGCCGAGGAGCTTCTGACCCGACAAGCCAAGAGCCTAGAAAGAAATCAAATGTAATACGATAGCCAGAAACATTCTCAAGGGGGTAGACTCGCGTTTCCAGGATTGCAAGGTTGCGGGATGCGCCTTCTCATTTCTCGATTCCCTTAACGCATTACATCATTCTTGTCAACTAACCAGGGTAACGCTTTCAGGATCCTTGAACTCAACATATGCAATTCCTTTAAATCTTCTTGTCTTGTTGCACGTGATGAGCCGAACATCTTGAACTTTCCCAACGCTGGAAAAGAATTCCTCCAAATCCCGTGCACGTATGCGTTGACTCAACTGCATACAAAATACTGTCCGTGCATCCCGTTCTTCTGGCGTCAATTCATCGTTTCTACTATACATACATAAACACACGACGTTAATAAGAAACAAGCTGATAGTTCAACGATCATATTAGCTTGTTGCATATGAAATATCCGATTTTAGAATACGACTCTTCCAAAACGTTTCGATCAAGAAATGCTGTTACAGTCTGTAGGTTTATTATATAAAACTTTGAGGTACAAAGCTATCCTATGTTCAATTTTAATTTAGATGTATAATTTTACTTTTAAATCAAGTTTATTTCAACGTCAACCAACGCGACTCGCGTGTATTCTTTTCATATCTGGAAAAATAACTTTTACATGATTTTTGTGTAAAAAAGAACTAAGAATCTTGTAAATGAAAAACGTGAATGACCATAATATCTTATTTTTACGGTAATACAATCAAGGAACTTGAAATTTTCAGGTAGAACACAGATTGGATACAAAATTGCGTTTGTTTAATGTCATTGCTAAAAATCGGACATTTCATATGCAACAACCTAATAACATTGGTAAAGAGGGCTTACATTCCAAGGGGGCTGACACCTTTCCCGAAGGACGGTCTCGCTCTAGGAAGTGTAATTGGTGTAAGCGATCGTTTCCTTCTTCTATCTCGATCCCGATCTCTGTCTCGCCGATCCCTGTCTCTGTCACCGCCACCACCGCCACCGCCACCGCCACCACCACCACCTCCACCACCATCTCTGTCTCTATCACGATCTCTTCGGTCTCTTGATCTTGATGTGTGTCTACGATCACGATCGCGATCGCGATCTCTGTCTCTATCACGATCCCTGTCTCTGTCTCTATCGCGATCACGACGATCCTTCTCCTTACGGTCTCGCGATCGAGAACGGGAACGAGACCGATGTTTGCTCTTCCTAAAAATTCAAGAATCAAACAAGAACATTTTAGATTAAAAAGATTTCTCTCGATTTATGACATATAATGTTCTATTATGTATCATAAATGAATTTTTCTCAATCGATTTCAAGTTCGCTTGCGCAGCATAATTTCGGTGTTATAAAGTAACTTTTTCTTTTCTATGAAATACCATTATCGGTACGAACTCGGTAAATACAGGAATTCCGTTACTCCATTCTATGTAGTTTCATATAGCTCTAAACAATGAACAAAATCTTAGTCATCTCTTAATCAATCAAATTATTTTACTTGCGAACTAGTTAAAGAGATATTAAGAAATACAATAGTAAATATTTCGAAATCTACCGATATCGTAACAGTGAAAATATAACAAGAACATGTACAGAAAATAATCTTTAAACACGCATAAGCGTAACATGAACATCGAAAGATAAGATAAAACAAATCTAAGTTCGTACACGGTGTGGAGCAGAGAACGCCAGACTATATCACATATGAAGCTCCTCGCTAATGGTTTTCAACCGATCGAATAAAATTATATATAACATTCTGTAATAAACAACAAAATAAAAATAATACAGCCTTTTTTGTATGTAGAAGCAAAATTTTTACGAAATACTATTCTCATTCGCATCCCTTTTTTTTACAATTAGAATCTCGGTTAATCAGCACTTACTATATTTCACATTTGTAACAGAATCTGTAGTACAGATATTCTTCCTAAATACTTACCATCTTTGGGTTTAACCTTTGGAATTATGAAAATAACCAGCATTTACACTAATTGTATGGGGTCTATAACAAAGAGAATATAACTTCAAGTAGCTATATATGTGCGCAAAATAACTGTTTTCATATTTTTTTTTTCGCAGAAGATTAAATGTACATTTTCATTTAGAATGGTCGAATTTCAAACAAAGCCGTACGGGCGCTTTTGAGGAATTACGTATTACTCGAAACAATGTTACATAAGAGTACTGGACATTGATTTACCATATTTTCAAGAAATCTGTAGGTAATCAAATGAAAATTTTCAACTTCAATTTAACTTTTAACAGACCAAATTAGAAAATATACAATTTAATTTAGAATGTTCAAGTTTTAAAGAAAGCCATATGGGCGCTTTCGAGCAATGTTACATAAGAATATTAGATCTTCAAGAAATCTATAGATAATCAAATGAAAATTTTTAATGGACCTAATTATGGAAATAAATATCCAATTCCCTTATTATCCCCAGAGCTCAATATTTTTAAAAATATGATTTAGGGTGAGGTATGGAACAAAACAAATTGTCTAATTATGTTTCTAGATTTAACTTAACAGTCTATGATGCTTCATGCTCGTAAATATCTTTCGATGGTGAAGAAATAATTAATATCAGTAGAAATACACACTTTACTTTGGAAGTATTTTTCAAAATCTATTGGAACTAACAAATGTATACATAGGGTTTGCAATCTCGCGCCATTTTCAATTCCGCGGAACTAAGGATTTAGTTCTTCAATCTAATCTATATTTAATAAAGAAAATTTATTAGAAATATACAAACAAGAAATCTAAATCTACATTTTTTTCGAAGATAAACTATAATTGAGATATGTACATATATATTACATACACGTGTATGCATAATAATATAAAATATTGAGAACTGTCTGTAAATATAGCTTCAATTAAATTAAAATCAGGAAAATGTTCAAATGATAAAACAAAATTTTCATTTGTAGAGCTTTGAGAAAATGATCTTAAAAAGCAAAGACTATTAATTGTTGTATCTCCTACGTTGCTTCTCAAGTCATTACGAAGATATCTTGCTGCGGAAAAAGCTCGATCAGCCTCTACACTTGTAAGTCGAATAGTTAGTATCAATACAACATCGAAATAGTTTATCTTGCGTGTCTTTAAAAAATGTGGGACTAAAAACTGACTGACGCAGGATTCCAGACCCTATGTATATATTATCGGAGAAACTAATGAGCACGAAGCATGAATTAACATAGCTGTAATATATGAAATATACTTACCCAGATGATTTACGGCTAGACCCATTCTCCTTGGAAGATTTGTCTTTGGATGAGGAGTCCTGCTCCTACGAACAGCAAACAGTTGAATGCCATGCCAGCCAGCCGATGTGGCAGGGACGCGCGAACAAGGGGACAAAAAGCAAATCATAGAACGTTAGTAAATTTTGTAACGACAGATTGTGTACAAATTGTACAATTAAAGTCTGACAATAGTATCAGAAATAAAATGTATGTATGTATTGGTAATAAAGTTCTTTCTTCTGTTAAATCTTTATAACCATGTGGATATAACTCTCCTTTGAGTATTATAATATCGAAGATGTATACGCTGCGGAACGACGGCGCACTCTTGTGCTCTTTCTCTTTTCCAGGTACATTATATTGGTCTCTGGGGGGCTGAGATGGGGAGACAGAGAAGAAAAAGAGAGAGAGAGACAGACGGGGCGAGCTTAGTGTTGCGATGCCTCGCGTACACCTGGCTCAAACTTACCAATCGTTTTATCGGGTTTTAGGAAAGCATTGCAATCTTGGGTTGAGCATGCCTTGGTCTTAAACTACCAATGGCCAACCACACATCCTTTTTCTTCTGCAAAAGAGAGCCCTCATCAAAGACAGTACGTTTTTATTGTAACACGAGATGTGAACCCTAATTGCTAGCCTACAAACCCTCCATATATACTGAATTAACTATAAATTCTATCCATGTAAAAGGAACAAAACGATCAACGATCATTTGCAGCTTCCAGTAGATACATACTGCTAGATGACTTTATATGGAGAAAATGTTTTCAAACGATCGAAAGGCGGTAGTAGACCACATTTGATGCATAAATGAAATAATGAAAAGTGATGTCGAATGTAGCAACGATATAGGAATCATTGATTTTTTTTTTTCTCCGAGAACAATGCGTTAAGAGCTCTCGATTACGATTACGAATAATTTATAAAACATTTTCTCATTTAGAACGCCCTAATTATTATTCCTGCTCGCCAATTTACCATGCATTTTGTTCACGAAGCAATAATTTTCAAATTTATAGCGGTACAAATGATACTTCATTAATGACAAATTAGAAAAATCGTTCAAATAAACAATACAGCACATACATTGGTAAATGCTTTATCCAAATCTTCATAACCGATAGAAGTTCCGCTAATATTACATTTTATTCATATGTATTTCGTAATTAATCCTGTGCTCTAAGCCTTATATTTATCTGGAGAACAGATCTGTCCAACGCTAATGCGCTTCTATTTTATAGACACAACATAAAGATCTCCTTAACGATAGAAATATTTATTTCAACTGAACACGCTTCCTCATTGATATAAGGCTACCTCATCGTTTTATCCAACTTCAAATAGCAATTCAACATCCGTTTCTAAAAAAAATAATCAGGACGTAACTGTATACATACACATGTACAGGGCGAGTCTCTTAATGTGACCATCTCGAATAACTCGTAAGTTATTTGTTGTACGAAAAAATGTTTCCAACAAAGGTTGCACAATTTCCTCTAACCTGCTTCTAATAACTTTGCATTTTTATGAAGATATAAGGGTCACCTTCAGTTTTTTAAATGGAGTGTCTAATATTCTTCCTCAAATTCGGATAAATTGTGAAATTCTGCGTAAAACAGCATTATATAAAATGGGACATTAAATGAATAATTACCGAGATATTTTCAAATGAAATGGCTATTTAAATGATGAATTAAATGACTATTTAGTGCTACATTTATTATTGCTAGACAGCGGATCTTTCTTCTTTCTATCTTAATCTGTTTTATAGGTTGAAAATAATATAATAGAGAGCATTTTTGAATTCTTCTAATAGTTTTACTGTCTTAAATTACACCTATTCATTTTTTCCATAAATGAATAAAATCCGCTGTCTAATTATTACGATGTCCAGTGAAAAATACGATATGGAAATCAGCAACTGCTGCAAGTATTAAGTACAATGTTTCCTAATCGTTGAATCCTTGCACGCTGACTTAACACTGCTCAATTATTTCCTTTGGGGAACATTAAAAAACGAAGTTTATCACGAGCCACCGACGAAGGACAATGATATGCGAGAATGTATTATTAGTGCAGACTGCAATAATTACAGAAACACTGGAAGAAGTTTTTCCCTCTCTGATAATTCAATTACGCAAGCATTGACTTCCGAACAAAACTTGTTTGAAAAATATCTTGGCAATTATTTATTTGAAGTCCCACTTTGTATAATACTTTTTCGACACAGAATTTCATAATTTATTCGAATCTGAGAAACAATAGAAACATTTACTCGTACAACAAATAACTTACAAGTAATCAGAGATCGCCAC
Source organism: Lasioglossum marginatum (assembly GCA_028455795.1). Taxonomy (NCBI): domain Eukaryota; kingdom Metazoa; phylum Arthropoda; class Insecta; order Hymenoptera; family Halictidae; genus Lasioglossum; species Lasioglossum marginatum. The sequence goes on along the minus strand of CM052255.1, from coordinate 1,761,344 downwards.
GCTACGAGACTCATCCTGTACGCATAAAATACTTTGCGCATGAAACATTCCTATAAATCGGAAAGCTGACTAGAAAGGTATCAATTTTCAAAGCTACAGAATATCGTAATTAATTTTCCCTGACAATAGAGGAAATATATATAGAAGATGTGTTTTTTAACACGAAGTATTACAACCATAACACATATATATATATCTATGTACATGTATTTTTGAATCGCTCGGCATATTACTCCACACTTTATGCATTTCGTAAAGATAAAAAGCACAGCATGGCACATGGCAGAACAGCACCTAATTATCTTTTCCTTTTTCATTGTTTTGATTGTTATGATCATAGAAGAACATCATTTCGCATGTCTTTTCCGTTCCCTACGGTCATACGTAAGATGACAATAGCAATTCTATCTACGTCGTGAAAATAATAATATTCATTTCTTTTTTTTGTTTGTTTCTTTTTCTTTTCTTTTCTGTGAAAGTAAAGTTTAAAGAAAAAAATGAGAATAAAGAAAGAAAAAAAGAATTAAGTAAAAATGATGTTAGTGATGGCTTTTCTTAATACCTCGTATTTCAAGTGCATTCTAGGAACTCGCTGCCGAACATCCTACGAGCGCGAGGGTACATGTTACGTACCATCTATAAGTACAGAAAACGGAGGTATTGATCAATAGTCGGTATGAAAGACAAGGGTGTACTTTGTTCTACATGTATATACAGGAAGTAAGGATGGACGTTTCTATATGTATATATATATATTTTTTTTTTCTTTCTCGAACGCAACAAAACTGAACACATCCAGAAAACAGCACACCACCGTAATAGTGGATTCTGCGTGCGTCGAGATTAGAGAGTAAGCTTTTATAGGATTAAAAAAATAACAAAGAGAGAGAGAGAGAGAGAGAGAGAGAAAGAGAGAGAAACAGGACCTCGAGGGAACAAACCGAGACATTAAAAAAAAAAAGAAGAAAAAGAAATAATAAAAAAAGAAGGAATTAAGTCTTACCCCTTTTTTGTATGGTGCCTCCAGCATCGCCTCGACATCCAAATCCTCCGCCATTGCGAGAGTCGGAGAGTTTTCTGAAATACCACGCATTAGCACTGGATAAACGAAAAACGACTGCGATGTTCGAAAGAAATCAAGTGTCAAAGATATATTGTGTAACGTACAGACTAGCGAGCGTTTTACTTTTTTTAATTATATGATTTCAAACGTCTGAATAATTATTTTAAATGTGTAACGATCAATAACGAAGATGCGTGAATAAGAACGCAATCATACGCCACGCGATGACCAAAAGAAAATGGAAGACCGGATATGTATGCAGAAGCACAGCGCCACCGTCGCCGGAAGTAAGCGTTACGCTGTTTGAGAAACTAGATACTTACATTTGTAGGTAATAAATACCAGAGAGGACAAATACCTTGCAACTTAGACCTTAGATTATATGTATTTATAGACTCGGCACAAGTATAGAATATGCATAGGACGCAGTGTTCCAAGATAACGGAGTGTCTGGTGCCCACAAGTCACATAAAATTATTTATATACCACCAGAAAGAATTGTATAAGGAACGACAAAACCGTGATACAAATATATCTTTTCACAAGTACTCTCCGTGTACAAGCCGTTCGATTGGCTCATCCCACTCGCACTTTCGGTTCTAGCCGAATTATTGGCTAAAGCGTGTGACGTCACGGCCTAACCATTGGCTGCGAGCGAGGACCCCCCTCTTTTGTCCCTGTGCCCAGTGGTGAGATATTGTGCACGATTTCTCGCGCATGCGCGTCCAAAACAGTAACGTATCTATATATATTATAATGACGTGGCTAGAACCGAAACTACGAGTGGAATGAGCCAATCGGACAGTTTCCTTTTGAATTCCTGCCAGAATACAACCAGGATATAACCTGTGAAACACGGAGAGTACATAGATACGTTACTACGAACGGTATAAGGTTACAAACACTTACGGGCATGAAATATGACGTAATGTGATAGTATTCTGTCAGCACGGTATATGAAATGTACGTGTTCCACAGAATGCAGTGCCATGTGCCTTCTATGTACCATGTACCATATAGTCGTCAACTGGTTGATGCATGAATACATTTATTCAAAAGACCGCGAAAATCGACTAAAATTAGAGAAAATGTTTCAACGGCTCCGAAATGTCTTGTAGCAGTTTCGTGGACTAATTTTATATGTTTTTTCAAACTCGGATTATATTCTTCCTGTTATCATTCTCGAAATAAACAAATGTGACATGGCAATAAGCTCGTGACAAAATCCGCTCTGAAACATTTAAAAAGTTGACAGAAACAGTCAATCGTGAAAGTTCATTCACGTTTATAATACTACGAGGTTCACTATTTGATACTATTACAGGTTAGTCTATTTATTTCCTATAGTTACTATGTTTTTTATACACTTTTATCCGTAGTATACAATCCTCCTCTCGAATTCTATGATGTTTAATTTTCGAATGTGTTTATTACCCTAAAACATATATTTTCACATTTTCTTTCGTGTATTTATTGACTTGTAAAGGAAAAGCAGATTTAATAAAGGAAAAGGTTGATTTATATTATTTACATATTTTTATCGATACGGAATGTTATAGCCTAATATCGTAAGTTGTTTGTTATACGAAAACATGTTTCGAACAAATGTTGCATTTTAAATTATGAACGAGGGTCACCTTCAGTTTCTTCAATGGAATGTGTTCACTATTGTTTCTCAAATTTAGATAAATTATGAAATTCTGCGTAAAAATGTATTATACAAAGTGGGACTTAAAATGACTTACTTCTCGAAACATTTTTTGGTACAACGAATAACTTAAGAGTTGTTTGAGATCGCCACGTTGCGAGACTCTCCCTATATATTTTTATGAACATTTGAATGCGCTATTTATTAATTTTTTCTTACATTCCTAAGGTATACAACTGCAAGAATTAATATAAACCTATGGATTCTACTAATAGCTACACAAACAAAATGAAAGACTTGATACTGAGCACACACAGTTTTTATAGTAAATCCAATGCAGCGTCGGTAAAGAATTATCGGATTTTTAATATATCACCGCAACAGAATCAAAGAAGAAGTTTCTCTGGGCAGTTGCATTATAATAAAAAGCCACAGAAAAGACACACGATAGGGGGTGTTAACGGCGGAGTATCTCATGGAATTAAGAAACAAAAAGCAAAACCTAGTTCGAATAGTACAAAGGAAAATAAAATCAACACTTCGAACGATAGTATAAAAGAATTTGCGCAAACCGATAGAAATGTACAGAACAAAACTTCTGAAATAAGTCGGATACATACTAGAGCACCTGTTAAAAGGGCACTGGAAAGATCCCCGACGCCAGAAATTGATCTCAACAAGCGATTCTTTAAAATTAAAAGATCCTCAAAGAGGAATAGCTCAGCTATGGTAATAATAAATAAAAATGTTAAATTAAAAGTTGCCTCGGATGGTAAAGTATCGCTAAATCAAGAGAAATTAAAATCTATATCTCCAGCGCATAAGCGACCGAAGTTAATGGACATTTCGTTTGATACCACTGATTTAGCAGTGGACAATCCTGATTTAGAAGATACTATAGAGAAAAATGAAGTTGCAAATATACTGAAAATATTGGAAGACGATTGGGCAGACGATGACTACGACACAATGGATGTACTAACTAATAAACAGTTTGGGCATATTTCTCCGGTAAAGCTGGTAGCAGTTCTAAACAATGTTACTATGTCCCCAGCAAAAGAACTTTGTAACCTGACAACTGTGGATATTAAGGATATTAGTAGATCGTTAACATTCGAGAGTAGTTCTTTAGATAATAATAAAAATAATATCGAAGAAAATGAACCAAAATACTATCCACTATTTAACAAAGGATATTCGTCCAGTAAAGTGTGCGAGTAAGCGCTACGAAATCTTTAATACGTTCTAAAATATTAGATGATTGCATAAGTTCGTGCCCGATTTGAAAATAAAATTTTCTTCTCTGCAATTAGAAAAGAAAATCGGGCATGAATTTATGCAATCATCTGATATTTCTCGATGTTTACGATTACAAAAATGAGTGGAATTATTATTTCAGAGACGTTGATACAAAATCAACAGACAATACGAAAGATACAATAAACTGGCAGTTATCGATAAAACAGAATGGCAGCGATAATCAATATCAGATAGACGCAGGACAAAAACATTTCGGTGCAACACAGTGTACAGAATGCGGCGTTGTATATCAAATTGGTGATCCCGAAGATGAAAATGCTCATTTAAATTATCATAATAATAAAAAATGTCTAAAATTTTCGGTATAAGTAGTGTGCATATATTTATAGGTATAAACCGTTTATTATATCATTTTTGATGATTATTTATTATTATTAATTTGGAATTTCAGGGTTGGAAGACGGAACGTGTAATTATGGAAGATCCTGTTACGATGAGCAGAGTTATCTTAGTGGAGCCGAACGATGCGAAACAATATTGGAACAAGATAGCGGATGTGCTGACATATGTCGACAGAGATTTAGGATTAGCCGACACAAAATTATCGGACTACGAACAGAAAAATGTTACTATTCATCATTTTCTTTCTGTCTTACTCCTATGAATATGTTCTGTATTATTTTAATTTTTAGGTTTACTTGTACGTTAGAAACAAAACTATCATGGGGGTTTTAGTTGCGGAACATATAACCACAGCGCATCGTATGATTCCTGAATTAATGGAATTGGATTGTTGTACAGCGGAGAGTACTCCTGCAAAATGCGGGATAAATGTTCTATGGACTGAAATAAAACATCGTAAACAAGGCATTGCTTCTAAACTGGTTGACATATTAAGGTATTAAATATTGACTTTTGTAAAATACGCATTAACGTTTGATTATATTCTACCGGCTCTTTTTAAACATTTCAGATCTCAATTTTACTATGGTTATATTATGTCTTTGGATGATATTGCATTTTCAATCCCAACGCAAAGTGGAAAAATATTTGCTGAAAAATATACGAAAACTCGAAACTTCAAAGTTTATAGCTAATATTTCGCATGAACTTTATATATTTTTTAATAAAATGATAAAAACGACAAAAAAAACTTGAAGCGATATACAAAATTCGTTTATCTTACTAGTTAACTTTGTTTCTCTGTAGATTTATGTAATTATATCGTTAAGTAACTTTTTGTTGAAAAGCAATTTATTACTTTCTTTTTTCTAGCACAGATATTATTTATTTATAGCACAATCCTTTTACGTTTTCGCTAAATGTTTCTACCGTTTGTGTTGATTTTTGTTTTAAATGAGGATTGGCGTGTGTTCGCATTTTCATATATATGGATGTATGCTTGAATGATAATATATGCAGGGTGAGTCACATTTTTAAACGGCACCGCCCCCTTTTAGACACCGTAGTCCCTTTCAGTAAGAATTCAGTGACTATATTCAGTGACTATAATAACACATGTGTATTTGTATGTGTATTTATATAGGCGTACTTTAATGCGTGTCATTTTAAGTACATTAAAGTATCAGTTAGTGCTCCTAACTATAAATATTCATATTTTGCTTTCGAAAATTAGTAACTGTATCCTAAAAATTAATACAAATTAAAATGCGGATACGTTAATACACGTGTATTTAAATATACGTGAATTAGTATAGGTCTATTTAAATATTAGGTTGGAGGGAAAGTTCTGTCGTATTTGAAATAAGGTTATCTGAAAGATATGTTTTTGTAAATTCATTCAAATGTTTTCTTTAAAATACTGTTTAATAGATGTTTAAGGTGCAAAAGTTAGGCGATTCATCCTGTATACTGTAACTCTCCCGAGTGCATACATCACAGAGGTAAAGTGGAAGCGATTCACACAATTGTCTAAAAGTATATCACACAGAAGCAGATTATTAAAGTAATTGTGTGATATGCTTAAAAGATTTTTAGTTATATAATATGTATTATTTTAAGCTGATTGTAAATTTTAGTAAGAATTGTATGAATTATAGCTGGAAGAAATATAATTTTGTACCATTCCAAAGCATAAACGAATGAACAGAGTTGAAGAAAATACAAAGTTTTCCAAAATGAATATTTTTATTCAATTCATATTCGTATTAACTGGAAATGATAAATAATTGCAATACATGTAAAAAAATGTAACGAAAAATACTTTCCTCAATTGTTTCGAAGTAATTTTAAGAAGTTGCAGAGATGTGTATATCATAGTCGATACAAATACTGTTTGAAATAACTACCATCTTCTATTACTCCTTCTGTTTGAATAATCGCCGCCTCCTCTGTCTAACCGTTCGTACTGTTTCTCTTGTGCTCGTTTCTCCTTCCATGCGCCGTGTCTATCGGCCATCCGGTACAATTCCTCAGGAACTTCCTTTAAAAACGGATGGATATTATAGAAAATACCAGTTGAAAAATATTTTAGACTATAGCAATGATTTTAGTGAATCGCTAGCTGACCTCTTCATTTCTATGAGAGAGAACGCGCATATTTTAAACAGTATATTTTTTGAGGAACTTGAATAACTAATTTAATTTTAGCAATTAATCCTGGAGGATTTACGGGATGAAAACATATTGGCGCACCCCTTTAGGCTAACGGTTACCCGTGTGCCAAATTTCAACTTTCTATGTCTTCTGTGTTTCGAGATTTTTTTACCGTTACACAGGACAGAGAAATTGGCAATTACAGTGACTCCCATTAATATTAGAGAGCAATTAGTTTACTACACGATGTGAAGAGATATTTTTTCAAAAAGTGCAATTGGTCGGAATTGTAGAGGAAATACGAAAAGTTGCATTTTACAACTTTTTTATGTGGACCTATATTGAAAATTTAAAAAATACATTTAGCTAGATCTGTGTCAATTATATGCACAGTAAAAGTTTCATCAAAATCGGTTGATGCGGGAAGAAACGATAGACATTGAAAGATGTAAGAATCCTTGAAAATCATGAAAATCTGTAATTTTTATGAAATTTTCAAAATATGTTTAATTAATACATATCTACGAAATGTGTTTTCTAAATTTTCCATATAAGCCCACATAAAAGAGCTGAAAAATACAACTTCTAGTATTTCCTCTACAATCCCGATCAATTGCAATTTTTTTTACGTTGTGTAGCAAACTAATTGTTCTAACTTCTCAAAAAAGTTCAGATCGTACGGTCCAATATCAAAACGTTATCGTCTTCTTAAGAGTATCCGAATATTAGTGGGAGTCACTGTATATATATATTACAGAGAAATATAATGAACATTTAACCCTTTGCACTCGAATGATGACTCTGAGACGCCTGTGAGAATTGCCATACCATTCTACAAAACAGTTTTAATATTATTAAACTCGTCTGTATTCTATAAATTGTAAAAAGCTCAACTGAGAAAACAGGTTCAATTCGATGTACGCAATGTAAAAAAGATTACATAGAATATGGTTAAAAGAAATGCCTTGATTTTCGAATTAAAATTGCTTCGAGTGCAAAGGGCTAATCCACGAAGAGCTTACTTGATTAGCTTCTTCTAAAATACTGATTAGTTCTTTAGCAAGACCCCAATCTCGTCTTGTCATGAATGTTATGCTTTCTCCTGTGCGCCCAGCGCGTCCAGTACGACCAACTCGATGGACGTACTCTTCTATGTCCCGTGGAAAATCATAATTTAACACATGCCTAAGGAATATTTGAATAATTATTTCTCAAAACTACTAAAATATATGTGCAGACAAAATAACGCAATAGTATAGAAAAGTGGAACATACGTGACATCTTCGATATCAATTCCTCGACTGGCAACGTCCGTTGCAAGAAGTATTTGAACTTCTCCAGTTTTCAAATCTTCCAGTGCTTGTTCCCTATCAGCTTGTTCTCTTCCTCCGTGTATACTCTGACAGTTTACACCTTGCAAGGCTAACTCGCTGGCTATGTCGTCAACTTTGGATTTTTTCCCAATGAATACTATAACCTTATCCTTCGGACCCATTCCACGGAAAAACTGATACATCTATTAAAATGAGAGAATTAACATTTGTATACCTGCACGATGATACCTGTAACATGATGAGAAGGATTTTTATTAACCATATCTGTCTTATCATTTTCGTCGATGATGTCAATTTTTTGTACTACAGTGTGTACAGTAGCCAAGTCAAGCGAGCCAACGAAAATTTGAATTGGATTTTTCATGTAAGATTGAGCCAAGCGCCGAACACCTTGGGGCCATGTGGCACTGAAATATCAATAATTGATATGGGCTAATAAAAGAAATTATTTTAATTTCTCGAATAATATACTTTTATATACCTTGTCATAACTGTTTGTCGATCTGGTCTTACATCTAACAAAGTCTTCCTAATTTGTGGTTCAAAGCCCATGTCAAGCATACGATCAGCTTCATCTAGCACAAGGTATGTCACTGATGTGACATTCAAAACACCTGCTTCGACAAGATCATTCAATCTGCCAGGTGTTGCAATTACTATTTCTACTCCTTTTAGTACTAGGTTCACTTGGTCTTTACGACTGCCACCTCCGTACACGCACACCCTTTAAATGTATACAATTTTTAATATATATGGAATATGAAAAATCATGAATTGTCTTAAGGGGGTCGTTTCTCCAGGATTGCAAGGATGTTGGGATTTTTCAGTAGTCAAAAGCGCTAGATAAAAGATCAATCTAGGTCGCGATCGCCCTCGAAAGTCCTATTTTTATGTTTACGAGCCGTAAATAAATAATAAATTATGAAAATAGCTACAGTGACTCCCATTAATATTCTAAAATGATAACTTTTTTAACATTGGACTACACGATCTGAACTTTTTTGAGAAGTTAGAGCAATTGGTTTACTACATGATGTGACGAGATATTTTGTTCAAAAATTGCAATTGGTCGGAATTGTAGAGGAAATACTAAAAGTTGCAGTTTGCAACTTTTTTTTTGTGGGTCGATGACAACTGCTGCTCAATCGAGTTGCTTGCGCTAGTGCACCCCTACTAGTGGAGGTTTTATGATATAACGGGGTTTTCCTTCAGACCTGCGAGGCAATTTACGCGACCAGCTTCCGATCCTTCAGAAACTGAAGGGTTTATGATCAGGGACTTAATAACAAATTTTCATACCGGTATTATGCCAAGAGACTGTACTGAAACTGAAATGGATGATATAACGGTTATATCGGTATTATTTTGGTTTCGGTACAGCCTCTTGGCATAATACCGGCACGAAAATTTTATTAAGTCCCTGAATTCATAAACCCTCAAGTTTCTGAAGGGTCGCGTCGACCGAGGTCTGATGGGCCCACAGCTGGCCGCGTTTCACAGGTCTGAAGGAAAAACCCTATTTTTGCATTATCGAGAAATGAGAAGGCGCATCCCGCACCCTTGCAGTCCTGGAAACGCGAGTCTACCCCCTTAACAACTGTGTGTTTGTACTCACTGTATGTTACTTACGCTTTTATACCGTGATAAGAGTATTTGTTCACTTCTTTTTCAATTTGTAACGCCAATTCCCTTGTCGGAGCCATCACAAGAACATTAGGACCTTTCCGTTCTGACCGTGGCGTTCCTTGTCCCTCTATATGAATCAAAGCTGGTAGCAAAAATGCTAATGTTTTTCCTATACGCGTTGTTAATGAGACAAAGGATCGTTATTACATTTGGTAAAGTCAGGTTCAAAACAATGTCGATAGTTGCAACCTTGATACCTGCAAGTAAACTTTATCTGTTGTATTCCATCAGCGTATGCCTAGAATGATTGCTTAACTCGGAATAAACAAATTAATAAACCACAGTAGACAAACAAATATAGAAAGAGTTCACGCTATTGCTAGCCAACATTTTTCTTACAAATAATAAATATTCGAAAAATATCCATCAATTTTTTCAATGGAATGCTGTATATTCTTTCGTATCGTATTAAAGCGTGTGTCGAGGCAAATTCGTTCGTGTTGAAATATGCAAAATGTTTCTTCCATTTCTGATCTTGCATGACCTCGAAGGCCATTGCGGCCGTGTACGAATGAATTTGCCTTGACACGCGGTTTTATATGATATCAAAAAACACACGTATAGCATTTTATTCAATCTAGAAAAAACAGAAATAGCATTACTTTCTCCTCTTTCGTTTTTTTTTAAATATTTATTGTTTGCAAGAAAAACGCTGGTTAGCGATAATGTGAACACCCTGTAGATTCTAGCCTTACTGGAACTGTAATAAGAGGCAGGAGAGATCTTATGAGGTTCTCGGTGATTTCATCGATTGTAGAAATCTCAGAATTGTTTGTATCCAGTCCCGTTTTTGTGCAACTATCGAGGTTCTATTGTAATGTGAAATGTTTAAATAACTTACCTGTGCCTGTCTGTGCAATGCCGATAAGATCTTTACCACTAAGAAGAACAGGCCATGCTTGACATTGTATTGGACTTGGTTTGGTGAATCCTTGTTTTCTTACTTCTTCAAGTATATCTGGATAAATCTAATACATAATATTTTTAACATAATAACATATTCTTTTTTTTTTAAATGTTTGTGTAATAAATGTTCTCGCTTACTTCGAAGGCCTGTTCAAATGTCTCGATAGGATTGGGTACCTCGAGCTGTTCAGGTTGTTCTTCTTTCTCATCGAACATGTACCTGACTTCTATATTATTATTTGTTTTTCTGATATGAGCTACATGCTCTTTCGTCATGTTAGTAACATATGGATGCTCTTTATAAAAATTTTTAACAATAGGGGGCAGAGTTGCCCATTTCTCGTGTTGAAATTCATCCTAATAAATATTATAAAGCACGTAAAAAGATATAAACAAGTCGCAAAGCATTTATAAAAGATGAACTTACACATTTTTGACTAGCTTTCGACCAGTCGAAATGATTAAAGTCAATTTGTTGTTCATTGTTTTGTTGTCTCTGTTGTTCTACTGGTTTCGACATTGGGTAAGGAGAATCATTTAATAATTCCTCTATTAGTTGCTTAGCTTGTTCTTGTGCTTCTGTCGAACCAGTTATGGTTACATCGGCAGCATAGTTTCCATTCGAATTATCAACCTATAATCAGAGTTGCGTTGAATTAATTCAAGATATAATATATATCATATAATTATAAAGTAATTCATATTCATCATATTGTATTCAATTATCTCGAAATTCAGTCGCTTCGTTCAATTAAATTGCAATGTAATTTGTAATTCTGGTCTCTCATTCAATTAAATTGCAATATAATTTATAATTCTGGTCTCTCATTCAATTAAATTGCAATTTAATTTGTAATTCTGGTCTCTCATTCAATTAAATTGCAATGTAACTCGTTTTTACAATTGAAATACAATTACAAAGTACAGTGTAATTATGAATTATATATAAGAAGAATAAGAGGTGGAAAAAAAGAAAAAGATTAGTATGAACAATGAGGTTCGCTCAATTATATTTACTTGTGTAATGAATAGACAATGGATTTTATGCATTTATGACAAAAATCATTAGGTATATTTTAAAACAGTAAAAACAGCAGAAGAATTAAAAAATGCTGTTATGTAATTTTCGACCTATTAAACATATTAAGAAAGAAAATAAATTTCTATTTCACTCCAGTTTCTTGCAAATCAGATAGAAAGTTTTTATTTTGCACAAAGATCCACTGTCTAATAATGAATGATGAAAGTTTCGAACGCAAGGAAGAATTTGCTATCCTTCTTTGCGTAGAAAATTTTCATCATTCATTACACAAGTAAATATAATTGAAAAATTCCGCGAATATGTTGGTCAACATCCCATCAACAAAATAATGAAAAATAAAGAAGTTTTGTTATTGGATTAGTTATGTTTACACTAGAGCTGTTACTTTACAAAAATGTTCTTCGATTCGATAATACTTACTTGAATTCTTGTATTTGTTTTCTCTTGCAGTTCTCTAATCTTAGTTCCACTTTTTCCAATTAATTTTCCCACTTTGTTCGAATCAATTTGTATGGTAAGATTCTCTCCATTGTCATTCGAATTATCATGGCTAGAATGTTGACTCTGTTCTCTCCAAGTATTTCTTTGTTGTCCTTCTCTATCCCTATATCTTGAACCTTGATTGTGATTCTTGGAAAAGTGCGAAGAATTTCCAAAACTCCGTCGGTTGGAATTCATTTTGAGGGTATTTATTGTACTAAATATTAGAAATACTTGAACATTACGAGTTTCTTTTCACGTATACTTACGAAGTAATAACAAAGAATGAATTTTAAGTACCTACCTGAAATTGAATAGACGGAAGCGAAAGTACACTTGATTTCAATATATTCTACTCTAGAAGTATAAATATTAGAATATATTAATCTTTGTTTCTCTTTATAACATGTGCTCGCACTGACATTGTCAAGTTCAAAAACAAAACTACAGATCGTTTACTAAACAGACGACCACCTTGTAAGTAGTAGTAACAGTGCTGGGATTTTGCACGGTTTTCACGCGCATGCGCGACGATTTTTAGCCTCAGTACCGTAAAAGTGTGGCTAAATTCGGGTACCCTGGTCACCCCACCTAATTTCGCAAAATTTGTTATGCTTTCATTTTTAAATATGAATGTGTAACATGTGTGTGCTGTACTAAAATTTAATATGTATGCACATATAACATATAATATATGAACTTCTGAACTCTTCCGGTGTTTTCCTGCCGGTAATAGCGCTAATAGTTCCCAACTACTTTCCCCACGAACTTAGGACGTAGATACGTTCCTGCATTTGGTCGCGCATGCGCGTGGAAACGGTGCAAAATCCCAGCGCTGCTTGGAATACCTTGTGGCGACAGCCAAGGTATATATAAATTTTTCCGCTGATCCGATTGGTTGTTGAACACACATTTTGCTATTGGTCGAAGTGACAACGTCAACGAATCAGATAGTCCATCGATAAATTTTATACAAGCCCCATATAATGGAGAACATGCAAAGCAAATTCACTTGAATTTTGATGTATACTTGACGCCAGATAAGAAGGTACTCATTAGCGGACGAATTTAAGACTCTACTGCGCATAATGACTGTAACGGAACTCGTTCATTGGCTAATCCCCTACTCCGTATTCCACCGACCACGCGACCATTGGCTGACGTGCAACGACATGCGCGAAACAAGTAACTTCTTATCTGGCGTCAAGTATAAAATGAATGACAACTATTCTGTAAAATTCTAATTTTTATATTATTTTTAATAGATCACTGGCAATTATCAATATTTAACATGAAATTAAAACTTAAATAAAAAGAAAATCTTTGTTATAACTTTGCCACTTGTTATGCGCGAAAGATCGTACGGCAAGAAAATACTATTATTATTTGATATAAATTTCAATGATTTGTAAGAGCGAATGGATTGATCATTAATAATTTACTAATTTTTCTAATTAAAGATAGAATATTGTTTCTGTGTAGTTTTTATTTGCATCGAGCGACTATACTAGCTTAAATTAAGAAAAAGAAAAATGACTGATTACTTTGAACGATTTGTACGATCAAACGGATTGATCATTAATAATTTTCGATCTTGTATACCTTTTCGTTACTGATTGTCCTAATTAAACATAGAATATTGTTTCTGTGTAGCTTTTATTTGCATCGAGTGACTACACTCGCTTAAATTAAGAAAAAAAATGGCTGAGTGGAATTGATAGAAATAAGGCTATCCTTAATTTATTAGATATTAATTACTTTACAAACAGGGAAGTTGGGGTGCAAAATCCTGTTTTTGATGTAAACAATATCACTAAAGGATCAAGCACGCATGTAGTGCCTCGGTTCATTATATATCTACTTGAAACGTTCCCTGTTCAAGTTGATCGTCCCATTTTTCTATCCATTCACTGGGACACATAGCATTGAAAACTTTCTTGAAATATTGGCAAGCTTCGTACTGCTCGCCATGACGATTTTTACACCGTTGGAAGTCCACATAGCCAGTGAAACAATATCTGTATCCGAAAGAATAGAAATGACTTTCAAATAAATCACAAGTTCCTACTATAAAATGAAACATTAGCTCATTTTCGATTGTTTACCTTGTTTGGTTTTGATTTGGGAATCTTGGATCGTACGGCGCTGTCATTGGCTTCATCTCACCCACATCGAGGGCAGTATCGGGAGATCCAATTTTCATGTATTTCATTTTGTTGCTGCTTAACAACAAGTTACAAGCTACTTAATCTATTATATTTATTGAACGAGATACATATTTTACCCTCCCTTTTGTCCCCAAAGGCAAACTCTCTGTACGTGTCTCTCGCTGTAGTCCATTTTGTCTCTTGCATCACTTACCACTATCACAATTAATTTGTTCATCTTTTCACTACAGATATCTTCCGATTTCATAGCGTTTTTTAACGGATGGTGTTTTACGTTTAGTTATTTTTATAATCTGTTAGAATGCGTTTGCGACATGTCCGATTAACATATTTGTACATTTTATATACGGTAGTCGATAAAGAAAGTGGATTTATTGCGTTTACACTTTTTCATCCGCCGAATAATGTAACACATTACTAGAGAAGTTCAAGATCTATCGATATTTTAAAGTAATTTGAGCACAAGCAAAGTTTCGAAACTTTGTAGATATAGACGGTCTCCTGTACATTTAAACACAACCATAAAAACATTAGAAGTAATAGAGCGAATTTTCCGAAAGCACATTCATTACGGTCGAAACGGAATAACAAAAGTACGAAATGTAAAGTCGACAATTCAGCTATTTGACAAGCGGTCTAGTGTTGTCTTCTTCTTGACAACAAACTTCTCTATATTTTTTCACTTCAGCCATGTAAAGCGACCAAGCGTCCTTGGGCTGTTCGACAGTCTGTTCAGTCTTTGGTTTAGCAACCATTCCAGTTTTCAAAATCCTTCCTCCCCGCCTCTTCCCTACCATTAACGGTGGTGGAACAACACTTTTCTCTTCCAGTACGGAAGTGGTTGGTTTCTGAGTCGGTTGCATTTGTTCCTGCATCTTTTTGAACATCTCCATAAAACTACCATCGTTTTTAAAAGCGTTCGACTGCGGAGGAACAATTGGTTGTTGTACAGTTGTTTCAACGTTGTCTTCGGCTGTATCCGATTCGTACGACTGTGCTCTGTGATATCTACGGCTTTCTCTGCCCCTGTGTCTATCTCTGCTCCTGTTACGACTACGGCTGCGTCTCCTGTCTCTAGACCTTGACCTACCTCTTGATCTGGATCTTGATCTGTCTCTTCTAGAGTATTTTCGCGATCGATCCCTGTCCCTATCTCGATCTTTGTCCCTGTCGGATGACCGAGATCGTCTATGTGATCGACTAGGAGGAGATTTCGAACCACTGCGTCTTCTTCTACGTCTATCCTGTGGCGAATCGTTTCTGGATGTTCTACTGCTTCTATAATCCAAGGGCGACGGTGAACGACGCGATGACATTCTGTTTTTGTATCCATCGTACGCTGTATAAGATGTGCTATACATAGGAGGCGAAGGCGGAGCAGGCGGTGAGTCTGTATTGGACTTGGAGCCGCGTTCATGCCGTTTCGAATCCATTGTTGCGCTTGAGTGTCTCTCTCGCCAGGCTGAATGGACAGACGGATACCTACAAGGATAGAAACTGCCTTCTATAAGTACACCGCCCATTTCTTCTTACCACGCCTTTATCTGATTGGTTTTAAATGTACGCGTTTTGCAAGAGACAAACGGATTTATAGCGAGAGACCAAATTTTTCTTTTTTTTTACCAGCGTTCGAACAAAGAGAGGTCAATCAAAACCTGGATTTATTTAGTTTTATTAGAACGGTTCAGGAAATACAGTACTGAACGTATCGGATACATTTCATATATGATTATTATAGCTTATTATACGCACAACAAAATCCAGCTTTGATTGGATGCCTAATCTATAATCACAATACCTTGTTCCACTACTATTACTATCGTTTTATGGTTAGTACTGGGTTGGAACGAAAGTTCGTAGCATTTGTAAATTAGAAATTAAAAGGTAAATTTCAGATATTTATTCATAGATTTATTCAATATTACTTTTTGCCATTTTCGAGGTAACTTCTTGTGTTATTGAATAAACATATGAATAAATACCTTGATTTTATCTTCGATTCTTAGTTTGAAAACGTTACGAACTTTCTTTCCAACCCAATATTATATTCTCGATAATCCTTTTGTTTTTTATTATAATTCTCTGCATTGTTATATAATTCTAATGTGGTATTTTCTCATTGATAATTATTAGATTATCAATGACATTTTCAATCACATTGTTCGTAATAATCGATTCGAATTAACTGATAATTATATATATATATATATATATATTTTGAGAAATATCATTCGTGCAGTGATTTTTGGGAAAGTTTTTTCTCGAACACACTGTGTCTGAAGGACTTTGTCAGTTCAACGATTCGTTAATTTTTATTTACATGAAATTTCTTGAGACTAGAGCTGCGTTAAATTACATGATGAAGTACATTCAATGCAATACCATAGAAAATAGAGACGTTGATCAGTGGATAAATATTTCTGACCCCCTTTCAAATAGATTTATCATTTAAACATCAATGTATATATGCTGTTTGTTATATTTTAATACACAAACGATTAATTCACAACGGAGCAGGTAGTGAAAAGAATGACAAAAGGTAATTGAGGAGAAAAACACGAAATTTGCTGGACAACCCTTACCCGAAATGAAATACGAGCTTTCGGTTTCTATTTAAACGAGCTCCTATAAGAATATAATGGAAACCACCCTACGAGTGATTTAGAAAATTTCGTCCCCTAAATATTCTAAAATTACACGAAATATCTTTGTATAAAATACCTTAATCTGTCGTGCGATTGAAAACAAAATGGCCACTAGGAAAACTGCACCAGATTGTTACGTCATACAATTGTGCCTACGACAAAGTCACTGTCTGATTCTGAAAGGATACGTCAATAGCGTAAAACACGTTTCAATCTTTCACCGACAGAGAACGCTGTGACTTTTGGTGAAAATACTAAATTTACTAGAAATCCTAACTCAATTGTTTACATTTTACAGTAAAAAGACAGTACACGGGATGTAGAATAACAGTTGATGTATAAACAAATATATAATGACATTCCCATAAACCCAATTTTTATATATTTTCAAAGTAGTTTGTTCGAAGTATTTATCGAATAGAAAACAAGAGAATTGATAATCATAATTTCAGGACAGTTTTGGAAGATCTTAGTGTATATTTTAAAACATGTACACATGTATATTGATCATATGTTGACATGTGTACTATGTATTCACCTTAGACGAACATTTTTGGGACACCCTGTATTTTGAGGAAAAGGTAAGTGTATTGGGGTAGCGATATTGGCGGGAAATATAAACAAATACACATAATATACATTCATTTCTCACAATGAGATCATAAGAATTTTCAAGAATGTTACAGGGTGATCGATAGACTGCGGATCTTTATGCATTTATGAAGAAATTGGTCGGGTGAAATATAAAACAGTAAAAGATCGAAAAACTGCTTGCCACAATCAATGTAAAACATCTTTATTTTGCACAAAGATCCGCAGTCTAGTGAATATCTCCGCACTGCCTACAAAACGGCACTCAATTAGAAAAAGATTTCTCGGTTAGTCGGCCTTCCGATTTATCTTCAATTATTAATACATTTTGATTATTTTCGTGTACAAATGTTTGTCATATGTAGATGTAGGTGTATACATTGTATAAAGCTGTTTATATGAAATTTCAATAATTCGAATATATATATATATATCTAGTACTATAAAAGAAGAAAGTAAAGAAAAAATAAACGCTGTTTCATTGAACTGAACGAATCATAGAAACTCTAATGTAAATGTTTAATTAACCATTTGCGTTATAGCTAATTCATGAAGTACAATGTCTCCAGAAATTCGGATGGTATCGACGATATTTGGTTCACACCTGTATTTGAATTCACAAATCATTCTGTCATCCAGCCATACCGAGTAGGCTTCGGATTCACCACGAATTCTGTTAAACAAAAGCAAAACAGTTAACATCGTAAAAATGATCAAGTTCTCTTCGTCAAATTTAAATAAGGATAGGGAAACACACGTTAGGAGAAAATTACGACCGGGCATCCATCGTAAATGTCCTTGATGTCTTTCTTCATGTCCCCAAGATCCATTTGACCAACAATTCACTACAACATAGGGCGCGTTGCTGCCATACAAAAAGCGCGGATTTAAATGCAGAGGAATTATAGGATGAGGATAGATCACTCTCCCCTTTTGCAGATTTACATAGAATCTGTGAAAAATCAAAGGATATTTGTAATTAATAGACTGTGGATCTTTATGCAAAATAAAAATGTTCTGCATTGATTGCGGGAAACAGGAATAAAATACAAATTGATTTCATCCCTCAATGCCTTTGTTACATTAAAAACAACATTACGATATTCTGAAATTTTTCTAATCCTTTACTGTTTTATATTTCACCCAACCAATATGTCTTCATAAGTGCATAAAGATCCGCAGTCTGGTAATTAATAAAAATAACTATTATTATTGATTTAAATATACACTACCGGCCAAAAGTTTGGAATCATGGCGTAAATTCAGAGAGACAGGAGGTTTACAAGAAGAACTTAATGCCTTTAGAACAATCAAGGAAGATTAACTTGTTAAAAAAACTTACGAGCAGTATGTTTTTCATTTTGTATTATGTTTTTTTTATCAAGGAATGCGTGTTTTTCTTCAAATTGCTCTTTCATTAGAAAAACCGCCTTTATTTTTAATAACAGCCTGACATATTCAGGGCATTCTGGCAATTAGTTTTTCGAATGTTTCTAATTTGATATTTTTCCATATGCTTCTTGTAGAAGTTGCTAAAGATGTCCCTTTAGAAAAGTGCATTCCGAACATTGTCTTACACTGGGTGTATAAACTATACAAGAGCATTATGGACATAAGGAAATGCTGAAATCTGTTAAGAAATATATTATTCAACTAGTTAATATTTGATATTATAACGATGGATCATTTCAAAATTTATTTTTACAAAGATCAGAGAGCGATTCCAAACTTTTGGCTGGTAGTGTATGTACCGTTGCAAAGTATATATATTTTCACTGAATTGGAAACTTACGAATGAGGGAGAAGTTTCAATCTTCCAGCTATAAACAGTGTGGTCCCCTTCTTGAATTCAGTTTTGAGCTCCACAGTGATTGGCACATTCTGCATACAGAGAGAGAGATAGGGAGAAAAAGAAAGAGAAACAAAATAGAAAGAGTATACCTAGCATGCAATAATAAAAAGAATAACATACGAGCTGTTCAACAAGTGGTTTATCGACGGTCAAACTCAGAAGATTGCTCGATTTGCATATTTTTGAATCAGGATAGACAAATAGCTCAAGTTGTCGATATCTGGTATCTTCCAGTGAACCGTTTACTTCGATGCTCGTTATATCATCCAAAGGCATTCTGTATGAAAATGCACAAAAATGTTCTCCGTTTACCGCCACCTATACAAATAATTGGCTTAGACAGATATTTTTAAATCTTTAAATATATACATATTCGTTTACCTGAAAACGGAAATACAGTAATCCCGTGATCTAAGCGCGACGGTGCTTTGCGATCTAAGCCAGTTACAATTACAAAACTTCTTTATTTTTCGTTATTTTTGTATGGGACTTTCACCAAATTATTTGTAGCACTTTTCTCTGATTGGAACGACACTAAACACGATGTAATTTCAACTGTAGCGAGTGAGAGAGAAAGAGAAACAGCGACCGCGACGGTCGGCAAAAATTCAAAACTTATTGTATTGTTTAAAATTTTTTAAATTTAATTTTTTAATACGCTATTTTGGACTTCGGCCGCGCGATTCGTGTTTACATGTTGTCCTTTATCCCTTCACGATCTCTGTCACAGCACAGAACCGAGAATCGGCTTGGATCATGGAATTACTGTATTTCCGTTTTCAGATGAACGAAACACCCTGTATAACATAGATATGTAGGAACGAGATATTAATGAATCGTTTGCCTGGAATGCATTCGGGGTGCAGAATATTAAAATGTGAATATAAGAGTTGCGCCGAAAGGCTGAGTGGCCAGCAGGAGAACATGTTTCCTCTTCCTCCCAAGTTCCTTTGTATTTCGTATTTCGCACAACGTATCCTCTATCCAATCGAGCATTGAAATGTAATGCAATGTTATCTGATGCTTTGCATAATAAATTCACTGAAAACCTACAATATTTTACATAGTCATTAAGAATTAGTCATAAACATTGTATTGTTCTTGTTAAGTCAGATAATTACCTTAATGCAGTTGGACAGATATAACCTGTAACTATTATAGCCGATGTTGGCTTGAGAGGCTTCAAAGGAAACGGTCTGGATTCATTCTGGAACTGAATATTCGTTTACCTATATATATTTTACTAATTTAACGGATACAATCATCTCTTTTAGGATATTTACAATTACTATACCGTAAGGACGCTAATAATGCTATCTTCTAATATTTTCTTGTGAATGAAAAATAAATAGGAAAATATTTTCACCATTCATTACAGAATATTAACGGAAACATGTAAATAATAACCATAATAACGCCACTAAACATTGCTGTACAATTATTCAAAATATTGTTTACATTATTAAATATACATGTTGTTTCACAATTACTAAACATTTAAATATTGTATGAGGTATAATATGAATTCCATATCTACAAAAAAATCATATAGAATGGAATTATCCGATTATATTTTCTTGTAACTGAAAAATAAAAAGAGGAAAATATTTTCACCGTTCATTATGGAATATTAACAGAAACATGTAAATAATAACCATAATAATAACGTCACTAAACATTGCTGTACAATTATTCAAAATATTGTTTACATTATTAAATATGTTGTTTTACAATCACTAAACATTTCATAACTATAAAAAGGAAAAAAAATCGTATAGAATGGAATTCTTCTAGGACGGAAGAGATGTTTAATTTTCCAGTTAATTAAGTTTTCCAGTCCTCAAAAATACAAAGTAGCGGTTACTTTATTAAATATTGATAATAATATTTAAAAAAAATGCGTGCTCGCGTCGAATCAAGATTATTAAAGTTTCGAGAGCAAAACGCATCATCCCTTGCGGGGATCGAACCCGCGACCTTTGGATTAGAAGTCCAACGCGCTATCCTCTGCGCCAAAGGGACTACGTGAATCGGATTCTTTTAGAATGCTAATGTGGTGCAATGAAAATCTATCAAATGTGATCGTAACTGTAATTTTTTATGTACACAAGATGTGCATGTGCATACTTTGATAACATGAATACTTGACATATTGGAAATGCGTACATAGAAACTAGTCAAAGTTTGAATTCGAATCCTCGGCATTAGTCTCCATGAGAATCATTTTTCTTTGGATGCAGCCGTTCATCTTGATTTTAATATGAAATGATCGTTCGTGCACCTGTATTTAAGAAGATTAGGGTTCAATACAATGCCAGCTGGATCAGATGTGTAAACGCATACAGTTTATAGAAAAATCAATGAGTAGATCACAAGACGTACGTTGTACCAAATCTTTTATTGCCGTCTAACCTGTTCGATGTTTTCATCTCGGTACATTAAGCTTGTAGTGTATAGATCTGCCAATTAAAACAAATTGAGTAATCTATATTTTCGATCAGGTTCTGACAAATGAATACAACTTTTTTATGAATTGGCCAAACGATTTCAATTTCTCATTTTCTAATAAATGGCGCAGTTGTAGGCCGAAAATCATGAAAAATTGCAATTTCCACCACCTTCTGATCATTTATAATTCATAAACCAATTAACCAATCTCAATGAAATTTTCAGAACGTATATAATTTATACGAGTTCACAAAACAAATCTTTGAAATTCTCGTTATTGGCCCAGCTAAGAAAATTGTAATAATCAATTTTTACTATTGTTTTTCACTGTTCCGACCAAATACATTTTTTCAACGTATTTATTAGACGTCATTCTCTAAACTAATTCTTCTAGCCTTACAGACAAATTGAAATCGTTTGGTCCATTCATAAAAAAGTTATTCTGATTTAAAGTGTGTACGATCAATTATGCTCCTAATTGTATATATACAAAATGTAAAATTGCAGATTTTTCACTTTATTGAAAAATAATACATATGGTGAATCTGGAGCTCTGGTAGTACACTGAAATCATATTCTGAAATTGTAGTACGAGTAATCAATAGAGCATATTAGTACATCTATTTACGTGTATTGTTGAAGTTTATCTTAGAATGTATTCCTCAATCGACAAACAGTTTTATCGAAGAACCTTGATTCATACGTATTTAGAATTCCATGTATTATCATATATTTCACGCTCTTCCGTTTACTGTAATCTGATCCATAGTTTACAAGGCCATCGAAATAGTTGGAATAAGATATTTATCGGTACTTTTCTACGGTTTGTGTTGTAAGTTGTAATTTATATTTCTCAACATACAATGTTATTGTTAGTTCGAGTAAAAGAAAGGTTAGGGACAAAAATACAAAAATTTTTCGATTGATAAATCTATGTTCGCATTTTCTATGACCCAAATTTTTCTATCGGTCGATATACTCACTATCGGTATTGTCTCCTCGTCAACAAACGAAAATTCTCGGCGAGCATTTTCTCTTCGTTGCACAACAATATTATCTTGGTTGACAGACATACTTTCTGCTAATCTTGAAGAATGATTTATTCGAACATTTACGCTATTTCAGATCCCGTCCACGTACATGTCAGCTTGATTATAAAATATTTAACTCGGGGTGTGGTTGTTAGATAAATGCATCTTTTATCTTTTTGTCAAGAATAATATCAATAAGTTTATCATTGCTACGAAGGGGATGTTACGGAGGGGGATGTTATATGGCACAAATATTTGTTCGATACCTATTACAGCGATGGAGATTTCAAGATCAATTAAATTTCTCAGCGAGTTATTAACGAAATCATTTTCTTTCTGTTCAAACTTTACGTATACGTACTGTACGCCTGTACTTATTCTTGTACAATAAGAACACCCATTACTGTTTTCCATAAAATTTAATTCTAAAACTTTCAAAAAGCATTCTCAGAGTATTAATAAAATTTCATACAACGTAAACATTATTAAATATATAATTACATACTGTTAATAATATCATTGCGAAGAGTTTATAGTTGTTGACAAGTACCCTAGTTCTGTTTGTTCTGTAATCTCTCTAGCAGCGTTCGACCTAGTTAACAATCGGTGAATCCTTTGTTTTCTTACAACTTTTGTAACGGTTACTTTATTTACAAGTAAAAAAGTGTGAGAAAAATAACTCCCGATGTTTTCCTATTAACAATTTCTTTCGACTAGACTGCTTCTAGTTTTATCTTCTTAGAAAAGGAAGCTGAGTTTCTTGTTAAGAAAATATATATATTGTTAGCTAGAATATATATAGGAACATGAGAAGTTTTTTCATCGATTTCATTGTCTTCTCGTTTTGACGATCAGTCGACGGTTATTAGTATGATTTTCAACAAGTTTCAGGCAGTAGATATACTTCTTTAAGGAAGTGTGAATAATTTTTTATCGTTTTATTGTTTTGTTAATATTCTAGAAACGTCTTTTCTTTCTATCGCCTCTTTGTTCACTATGATCTAGTGATGGGATCAATTTTATTCGCAAAATTACTCACGCTTTCTCAAGAATAATATATTTGTCTATTAAAAAAGAAAAATTTAAAAAAAAACGACTGATATAGTCGTTAGCGTAATAAGCAGAAACATAAATAAGCCAGAAAATTGTAATTTAAATATCTCGTGGTTCATGGGGCGCGGGGAGTCGTTGCCAGGAGGGTTCGACACCCCAAATTTCACGAGCGTATTCAGCGATTGTGCGATCCGAAGAGAATTTTCCAGACGAAGCAATATTATGAATTGCCATTTCCACCCATTTGTCTTCGTTCTGATAGGTTTTGTTAACGCAATCTTGCATCTTTATGTAGCTTTCGTAATCAGCGAACAAATAGAATCTATCCCAATTGAGTAAGACGTTGGAAATGTCTTTAAACTCGTCTGGATTATTGGGGCTAAAGAAACCACCCTGGATTTGATCTATGCATTGTTTCAATTCGGGAAGCCTGTTATAATAATCATACGCGTTGTAGCCTTTCCTCTGCAATGCTTCTACTTCCTCGACTGTCATGCCGAAGATGAATATATTCTCGTTCCCCATTTCTTCAGCCATTTCGACATTGGCACCATCCAGTGTACCGATTGTTAGAGCTCCGTTCAACTAAAATTTCAAATAAAACATTCACAATATATTGGGTCGGCAAGAAAGTAATTTCGGTATTTTAAAGTGAAATAAAACCGAATTTTTTTATTCGAGCAAAATAAAATATTTTCCATTTTGTTCGATGATCTTCTGCCATCTTCCCGGTAGCTTCATAATTCCGCGCTTATAAAATTTCTGGTCCTTATCGACGAAAGACTGATCGAAGTGCGATTTCAAGTCATCATCATTAGCGAATGTTTTACCGTCCGAAGAGTTTTGTAAACTTTGAAATAAATGGTAATCTGGTTTTGTAAACTTGTCCGAGGAATAGCTCGGACATTGCACCATTAGATTACCATTTATTTCGAAGTTTACAAAATTCTTTGAACGGTAAAACATTCACTAAATGTGATGATGACTAGACTCCAGATTTTTATGCAAAATAAAAAATTTGTGCATCAGTTGCAAGGCACAGGAGCTGTATATCAATTTATATTTTTCATTAATAATTTTAATGTAGAGAAAATAATATATTAATACTCTCTTAAAGTTTTTTGATCTGTCCACTGTTTGAAATTGCATCTACTCATTTTTGTTATAAATGAAGCTACCAGAAATGGAAAATATTTTATCGATTAAAGTTCATTGCTCGAATAGAAAAATTAGGTTCTATTTCACCTTAAAATACCGAAATTACTTTCTTGCCAATGTAATAGATGCTGTCTAAGGATTATCTTAATAAACAAACTATTTGTTCTTATCTTTACCATAAACTTCATGTTTCCTGTGCCGGAGGCCTCGGTACCAGCAGTTGAAATTTGTTCGCTCAAATCTGCAGCTGGAATAATCTTCTCTGCCAATGTGACACGATAATTTTCTAAGAAGATCAGCTTCAATTTGTCACCAACAATTGGGTCATTGTTTATGACGTTACCCACACTGCATATCAGTTTAATAATTTTTTTCGCCAAATGATAACCCGGTGCTGCTTTTCCTCCGATCATGACGGTGCGCGGGACAAATGGCGCGGACGGATCTTTCTTTATTCGATTGTAGAGCGTGATCACGTGCAAACAGTTCAGTAACTGTCTCTTGTACTCGTGTATCCGTTTCACCTGTTTTTGTTTTTTTTATTTGTTTAATGCATCGTTATTATTTGTTGACGTATGCATTTTAATCAATAAAATGTATACCTGAATATCATAGATAGAAGCGGGATTCACTTTAACGCCGTAATCCTTTTGAAGTAATTGCGCTACTTTTAATTTGTTCTCCTGTTTCACTTTAATGATGCTGCGTTGGAAGACCGGGTCTTTCGCCCATTGTTTAAGTTGCGCCAGCTGTTCCAGATGTACTGTCCATTCGTCACCAATTTTCTAGCAATGTGAAAATCAAAATTTGTTACTACAACAAGTAAAGTATTATACCTTATTCATTGACCAATTCATTCTCTAAATCAGTGATGAGTAGACTGATCTTTCAATTCAATTCAATTTTAAAGAATGTCTATTTTCATAATGTCTCTTAATATTATATTTCTTCAACGCAGGTATTTTTTCACTGCATATCAAACAAACAGCACTTTCAATTTATACAAGTAAAAAAATAATCGGATATCCAACCAAAGAATGATTACTGGAAAAAGTAGCCGGGAAGTAACAACAATGTATCGAAAATCGTGGACGAAGGAAATACAAATATCGAAAATTTTGATAGCTAAACTACGTGAGCTTTGTTTAAACAACGTTATGCAAGTTAATGCTATTTTTGCTTACTTCTTCGATGATATCCGACAGATTCGGATTGCACAAAAGGAGCCACCTTCTCGGTGTAATACCGTTGGTCTTATTCTGGAACTTTTCAGGCGACATTTCGTAGAAATCTTTGAAACTAGAAGAAAAAGGAAAGTTACGGACGTCCTTAATATTCCGGTTTACGATACATATAAAAATACCTACACGCTCTTTTTCAAAATTTCCGAATGTAACGCCGCGACACCGTTGATAGCGTGACTACCAACGATAGACAAATGCGCCATGTTAACTCTTTTCTCGCCTTCTTCTTCGACTAAAGACATGCGACGAAGACGATCCATATCGTTCGGGAACTTAGCGGAGACTTGTTGTAAATGTAGGAAATTGATGTGGTAAATGATTTGCAAATGCCGAGGCAAAATGCTTTCCAACATGCTTGTCGGCCATCTTTCAAGGGCTTCTGGAAGCACTGTGTGATTGGTGTAAGCGCAAGCCTTGGTTGTGATCTCCCAAGCCTTTATACGAAAATAATTTGTTGTATGATTGATTCAGTCGATATTATATAAGACACGCTACGTACAACAATTTAGCGATAATAACCTTTTCCCATGGGAGACCTTCCACGTCGATAAGAATCCTCATTAGCTCAGGAATGGCCAAAGAAGGATGAGTGTCGTTGAGTTGGATAGCAACTTTCTCAGGGAACAGATCGAAGTCTGTTCTGTGATGTTCCCTCGAGCCAAATTTGCTGGATTTATATCTACAAGTAATAATGTAATAATTAACAATTTACAGCATTAAAGTCTCTAAAGTTCTGAATTTATAATTTTCCTTATTTCAAGGCTTAGGAAACGTTACATACGAATATGTACCTGCGTATTATGTCTTGCAGAGTCGCAGCCACCATGAAATATTCCTGTTTCAGACGCAACTCCTTTCCCTCGAAGAAGTTATCGTTAGGGTATAACACTCTGGAAATATTTTCTGCCAAGTTACGATCAATTACAGCTTGGATGTAATCACCGTCGTTGACTGAAAACAATATTGAATATTTATTACAACATTTATAAGCATTCTATATCATCGTTGTGAACGTGAACCGATAGAGCGGGCTTACAAAATTGAAGATTGAATTCAACTGGAGATTTGGCAGACCAGAGTCTAAGAGTGTTTACTACATTATTTTTGTAGCCTGGAACTGGATTATCGTAGGGCATCGCGAATACAACCTGCAAAAGAATTTGTTATACAGTATGTCCGTTCAACCTCCAGTTACTCGCACACTTTCTATGTAACTAGTTAAGTATAATAACGTAACAACGATAAAATAACTACCATATTTAAAGAAACACATATTTAAAGTTTTCAGATTGCAAGTACTATATGCGAGTAATTAAAAGTTATAAGTTTCTACACGTGATTATTTCTATAAGTATCAGAGATATAAAGTATTTCATAATTGTTCCACAATATTATTTATATCTCCGATACTTATAGAAATAATTAACATTTGGACACGTGTTAGAAGCTATATTCTATGGCTTTATTTATTTATGTAGCCCATACCTGTGTATTCACCCATTTCTTCCCTTCGGGAGTATCGATGACTTGTCCATAAAAGTTTACGGGAAGCATAAACTCGGGTCTAGCCTTTTCCCATGGGTTTCCATATCTCAACCAGTCGTCCGGCTCCTCTACCTGTTCTCCGCTTTTAATTTTTTGAGCAAAGATACCATACTCATATCGAATACCATATCCATAGGCAGCTAAGCCCAAGGTGGCCATACTGTCGAGGAAACAAGCGGCAAGTCTTCCCAAACCACCGTTCCCTAGACCAGCGTCTTCTTCAAGCTCTTCTAGTTCCTCAATATCTAAGCCCATCTATATCATAAACAGTGAGAAATAGTTGTTTAACAATCCTTGTTGTTTACTGATTTAGTATCTAAATATTTAAAACTGACCTGATACATGGCTTCGTCGCAAGCACCTTGAATGCCTAAGTTGATCATAGTATTTTGGAGGGTTCTTCCCATGTAGTATTCCAAGGAGAGGTAGTAGACCCTCTAAGACAGAATGCATTATCTTGTTAAAAGCAATTGAGAAGTTGATTGCAATGTATTGTACGTCATTAAGAAACTTCAAAGTTGATAATAATGTTTTGAATGTTTCGTTTAATTTCGATGCTCTAATTACGGACAGTACGGGAACAACAACAAACAAGAAGGAGACATTGAACTATGATTCATCCAATTAAAAATTCCTGAGCTTGTATCGCAAAATTATGACACAACTATTTCTGTGAATTAAGTTCTATTTCTCGTGTGTTCGCGGCGATCCCGTTGCGAAATCAATTAATATAAATCTTATTATAGACGCTTCGATCGCCCTACGAACAAAAATAAATTGACATTCGTTTTCGAACGAGAGCTGACGTCACCAGACGCGGACAGAATTCATTTTTATTGCGAGTCTGGAATTTATATGTACAGGGTATTTCAAAATTTTTATTTCACATGTCTACAGGGTGTCCCAAGATATAAACGTGGAGGGGATGATTCTACATGAGAAAATATGAAACAAATTTTTTTCATTTGTCTCCTCCTTTCCGAGTAATTTCAGTTTGAAAATTCGGAGAATTTTCTCGAGAACGACGCGTCAAATGAAAAATATTATTCTATGTTTTCCACTTATTTTCCTGTGTAGAATCATCCCCTCCACGTTTCTACCATGTTAAGACGCCCTGTAGACATATTAACTTTTAATAGGCACAAATCACGTGATTTGCAACTAAATTGAAGTAACTTTCGAAATGAGAAATGTTACTAAAAAATTGCTGTACCATTATTGAAAATATTGTTTGCATTATCAAATATGCTGATATCGAATCAATTACTAAACATTTAAGTATTGTATCAATTTACATATCAGTGAAATGAAGAAAAGCATATGGAATTATTCTAGGTCGGAAGAAATGCGTAGTGGACATGTGCGTGGGAAAGAGCAATTTTCCGGACGCGGAAATTCCATCCTTTTCAAGTGCGCACTTTGGACGGTTGCGTCGAGTTGCAAAATACAACTTTTAGTATTTTCTCTGCAACTCCGACAACTTGCAATTTTCCTAAAAAATTTGTTCACGTAGCAAACCAATTATTCGAACTTCTGAAAAAATTTCAAATTGTATGGTCTAATATTAAAAAAGTTATCTTTTTTTTAAGAATGTCCGAATATCAGTGGAGTCACTGTAAAAAAGTTGCAAAATACAACTTTTAATATTTTCTCTGCAATTCCGACAACTTGCAATTTTCCTAAAAAATTTGTTCACGTAGCAAACCAATTATTCGAACTTCTGAAAAAATTTCAAATCGTATGATTCGATATTAAAAAGGTTATCTTTTTTTAAGAGTGTCCGAATATCAGTGGGAGACACTGAAAAAATCTATTCGATACGGAAGGAATGTTGGGTTATTTGAATATTTGACATTATCTGACATTATCCGCCTCTCCCTCTTTACCCACTTAATTTGTATCTTTTATTGCCGTTTATTTCGAACCGGCCATAGGTCTAACTAGTATAGTTCATTTTGTTCTATTTCCTTTTCCTAATCCTCAATTGGTCATATACTGCGCCCTCCTATTTGTTTAGTGTTCCCGCATCTTTCCCAAAAAGTTCCCTACGATAATTGTCTGTTGACGATACGGAAAGCACGCGATTATTGCGAGACATTAATCGACACAATAGCCTCGGAAATGCTCGATAAACAATTATTAATAAATGATCGATGTAATTGGAGCGATTTCAAAAATGAAATCTTATCGTGAGCATGGCATTGGGAAAAGAATGGGGGGAAAAGCCGTTTTGGCTTGAGACCTCGGGGTGAGCCGATGGTAAGGCCAAACGAAAATAGCCGCTGCAACGTGTTGCATTTCTATTTCAAAGGTTCATCGCGATACAGAACCATTCTTGCATAAATAGTATTATACGCATGTTCATACACGTAACTGGCATTGCGAAAATTTCACGGCCACTTGCGGCTCGGTTTAATATATCCGTTCAACTTCTTTCGAGCGTAATCTCGTCTAACAAATAAACATTATCGTCTGTAGAAGAGTCTTAATATAATTTCAAAAATGTTTCCAGTTAGCCGAAACGTTCAAAGGTGATAGGTCAATGATAACCAGCGGTTGTTCGTTAATTTAATTATCGCATTAGTTGTAAATTTATTCGCGAAAAAATTACCCGCTTCTATTACCGACTACGGAAAGTCATTGACCGGATGGATATTACGTACGTGTTATTATCGACAGACGACTTAGCATAATTGAGAAATATCTTTCGAGATCGACGTTTATCACGATACAAAAATTTCAAAAAATTACTTTTCATTTATTCTGCATAAGAAATCGA
Source organism: Lasioglossum marginatum (assembly GCA_028455795.1). Classification (NCBI taxonomy): domain Eukaryota; kingdom Metazoa; phylum Arthropoda; class Insecta; order Hymenoptera; family Halictidae; genus Lasioglossum; species Lasioglossum marginatum. Next base: position 1,730,855 of record CM052255.1, on the reverse strand, counting down.
AGGTGTGGGTATTATATTTTTCTTTGATGCACGAATATTTGAATTAATTGAATATGTGCTATGAGGAAACGATATAAAAATTTCAAAAGATTATTTATCGTCCGGTTTTTAATAAAATGTATAAATAGGCGTTTGTAATGTTGCAGTATTTTTTTCATTTATTCTTTGAATTAATTGAATATGTGCTATTAGAAAACGATATAAAAATTTCAAAAGATTATTTATCGTCCGGTTTTTAATAAAATGTATAAATACGCGTTGTATTTGTTGTATAATTATGCATAATTATTCTTTGAATTAATTGAATATATGCTATTAGGAAACGATATAAAAATTTCAGAAGATTATTTATAGTAATTCTTAGAACAGTGCTTATTGTATTATTATATTATAAATCGAAGGTGAGGGTATTATATTTTTCTTTGATGCACGAATATAGAACATGTAGAATGTAGAACAATTTTTTGATTTTGTATAGGACATGTATGATAACAATCGTAACGATGTTAAATAATTAGTGCAAGTAGTAAGGAAGGATACTTTGAACGTATACCTGTATATAAAGAAACGTACCTTCGGGTCCTTCTCGTAATAGTACTGCTGAGTACGTATCCATCTAGACACTAAGTTGTCCTTGACGCTATGTGCCAAAGCAAAGAAGTAATCTCTGCTCGTTGCCACATTACGATCTTTCACGAGTGTATAATGCAGATGTCGATTGAACGTTTTCTTAAAATTGCCAACGTTCTCGACGTCGACGATACCTCGCACGGAAATCTGCTTTCTTTTCTCATGATCCACGTCTGAAGCCGACATCTCCGTTTCGTTGCGTTTTCAACTCGATATTATGCTTGATCTGCAATTTCTACTCTTGTACTCGCCACGGTAGTACGCGCGATGTTAAAATAAATCTGCTTGTGACACTTACTCTCGCCGTCGCGAACTTACAACTTTCTATTTTGAAGTTTGCGGTCGCGCAAATTTCTTACGAATAAACAGTACGGTTTTTTCGCGTTGTTCTCCGCGGACAGCGATACGACAAGCGAGATCTATTGCCTGCGTTATCGATTTCGAGGGTTTCTAGGCACAAAACTGACCGGTATTTTACAATACATCCGTCGATGCCGGTGCCGTGAGAGACCAGCACACGTATGCTACCCAGAGACGAATAACACGCGCATCTTTGGCAAGTTTGAGGCGGTCACCTTGTGCTAAGGTCGCGCAAGCGCATAGCGTACAATTCATTTGATACCACGTGATTTTCGGTTACTCTACCGACCGGATTTGGCGATCTAAACAATTTTTAAACGTGCTACTCGCCCCATCTACATTCGATTCTTCCGAACCCTTACTGCAAAGAGGACTATACATACAGAGCTGAGATATTGGCCAAGATTTCTCGCGCATGCGCGTCCAGAACAGTGCTGGAATATTGCACGGGCTTCACGCGCATGCGCGACCAAATGCAGGAACGTATCTACGTTCCATGAAGTAAGGCAGTGCTTCGATTCGGGGCACTATTTTTCGCGCATGCGTGGCGATTTTAGCCTCAGACAGCCTCAGTAGCGTACAAAATCGGGTACCTTCAGTACCCCGCAGAATTTTAAAAACTTATTAGTAATATACATACGAAATATTGAAATTTAATATAATTCAAACTTATTCTTCTATGACTATCACTCGTCTCGTCAATAATACCGGTATATTCCCGCCAATATTATAGATGCGTTACTGTTTTGGCCGCGCATGCGCGAAAAATAATGCCCCGAATCGAAGCACTGAAGTAAGGAAACCTATCTGTATAGTTTGGAGTGGTTACGAAAAATGTTCCGTATGTGGCCAGATTCGCCAAATGGAATGGCCTGGACATTGTCATCGCCATCTTGGAATTGCAGTATGTAATTTCATATTGCATACTGAGATTTGTTGGCGTTCGTTACATATGAATTATGTTACAAGAAAATTATACCGAATCATTGCAATTGTATTATTATTACATTCTTTATAAATATTGCTTACGAATACAACATTAAATTATAAACACCAAACAATTTGTCATAATAAGTAGACTGCGGATCTTTATATCATATATATATTTTTTATACATAAAATAATAATAAAATTCCACAGAATTTAGTACGATTTTTATTTATTTCAGACCTAAAAAGACTACTACCACTGAAAATAACATTTTACGTGATTCCACTTTCTCAAAATTTGCTTACAAACAATTGAAAATTGCATGAACATCCACAATTAATGAGAGAAAACTTTATTACATTTTGATCTGTTCAGAGTATATAAATCTATATAAAATAGTCTTACTGTAAAAAGATCTAGTCTTATGGTCAGACAGCGGATGTTTATGCAAAATAAAAAATTACATAAATCCGCTGTCTAATTATAATTATTATATATATTAAAGGATTATACTATATTAAGAGACTATATTAAAAGATTATAAAAATTCAAGGTCTACGACCTTCAATGACCTTGATAATTATAGTGTTTAAAAAAAGGTGGTTCCATTTTAAAAAATGAAGGTGACCTTGATATATCTGAAAATATGTTTAATATTTTAAATTACACCTACTTATAATATAACTTTGTACAAATTTGTACATGGAAAAATATCGATTTTCAATTTGTAATTCCCTGACTATTTGGTTTAAAAATTACAAGACTATGGGACAATGTCTTCACAATGGCTTTCCCTCGCCATAAAAGCAGCCAGTACTCGCACACGTTCGAAAACATGCTCGCGATAACAGTACAAACTTCCGGACTCTTAATATATCCGTCTGCATCAGGATATTGATCAATAGTTTTACAACCGCTGACATCGATATGCCTTAACGTCGGTGTGTATCGCAATAATAAATTCAAAGATTGCACTCCTATTTCTTTGTTTCCTCTCAGCACCAATTTAGATAGGTTTGATGCTTGCGACAATATATTTTTGATATCCGTGTCTGATAAGTGGCAAGCGGCAAGTTCCAGACATTCCAGATTTGTAAATGAAAAATCTGTTAAATTGAAAATGCTTTTAACTAAATTGTACTCGTTCGACGAAGTAGTATTTGATAAATTTAAATTAAGCAACTGTCTTTGCAAGAAAGTACAGGGCTCATCCTCGGTGAAGTTATTCCAGGAAGTATCCAAACTCACGAGACTACTGTTACTCGACAGGAAACGAAAGCTAGATAACTGGCAGCACCGCAAATGTAAAGTACGAAGTTGCAATAAAGGAGTGAGAAGTTTACAAAGTATTTCGTGACTCCTCGGGCCGAGTGGATTGTAACTGAGATCCAATAATTTCAGTTGCGAAGGGAGCTTTTCTAATTTACTTAAACACGTCGAATCTATATTACATCCTTGCAAATGCAGCTCTTGCAAACCCGACAATTTCAGAATGCAGCCGTTCAGGACTTCAGCTATATCCTGTAATTCGCCATTCGACAAATCGAGTATTTGAACATTCTTTTCGTACACCAACGTCTTCAACACAGACATAAGTTCCTGCTTGCTCATATCCTCCTGCTTTAATCTCAATATAAACGTATTCTCGCACGACTTTAAACATTTCGTTACGACTTCGCGTATTTTTATACCGTAAGTACCACAAATAGTTCCGTATCGCTCGACTATGGGTGGCGTTTCCAATTCGATTACTTCGCATTTGAAATTTTTTACAATATCCCCTTCGTTCAGAATTGTGAACACATTATTCGAGTTTATCGCGATACCGTTCATAGTTCTCAAATGAAATTTCGCTTTACAGCCGGTGTCGTTGTAAAACATTTTCTCGATATCAATTAATATATCATCCACCGATAGTTTCGACGCGTTCGAAAGCTCCACTTGCGTTTGGAATGTTTTTCCATCTACCGAAACGTTTAAAATTACTGATTTGATTAAAATATTAGCCTCTTTGTAAACCAGTTCGTTAGAAGACGGATCTATAGGTGAAGGTGTTCGAGAAATATTTGCTTTCGTAAATCCGACCGACAACAAACACATTTGCTGCTTTTTCTTCTGAAGTCTAAATCGATTTAGAGACTGAGCTACTTCAGTATCACAATTATCTGTACTTCCCTCGTCAGTCAATTCGAGTATTTGCTCTTGCGTAGAATCCTGATCCTGATCCTTTGTTGCTTTGTGCCTTTTTGGATTCTTCTCATAATCAATATCACCATTGTACGATTTTCTTTTCGCTGTACTGAAATTATTATCGGAATACCTTCTCTCGCTAACACTTTCGTTAATATCGTCTTCCAGCCAATCATCTGAAAGCACTTCTTCGCTGTTTAAAAGCGGATTTACAACGCGTTTAGTAGAAGTTAAGGTAGATCCAATTGGATCGGTTCTGTGCTTCAAACTAGCTATAGTTCTTTTGTAGTCTTCCCCTGCTGAGATTTTTTCTGTACTGTCTCTTTTATCGTCACTGGGTTTTTGCAAATTACGTGGCGATTTATTTGATCGTTTCGAGTCCTTCTTCGCATTTCTTGGGAGCACAGCAGATAAAATCTTGTGCATTTCGTCGTACTCTGCTAGTTCTTCCGGGGATAAGTAATCAACGCGATCTCTCCAATTCTCTAAGCAATCCAACACCGTTTCGTTTTCGTTCGTTTTAAGTTCCAAGTTTGCCCCGTGTTCTACCAAAAGTTTCATCATAGACGTATTGCCACAGGACGCTGCGTCGTGAAGAGGCGTAACCCCTTGGCACATAATACTTCCAGGATCATTTACGTCCGCACCGTGTTGTAATAATAATTTTGCAACTTCCACGTGGCCGTGATTAGCAGCCTCGTGAAGAGGAGTCCAACCAAAGTGATCTCGAACGTTTGTTGGGTGACCAGCTTCTAGTAATTTCTCTGCGCTTTCAATGTTTCCATTGATACAAGCTACGTGAAGTTGCGTTTCACCCTTTTCGTTTCGCTTTACAACCGCCGACCTTTTTCTTGTCCGTTTTCTACTTGTTTTGTTCTCTTCCTTGGTTTTCAATTCAGCTTCCACATCCGACAAATCTTCTAAACAAATCTCTGCTCCGATATCATTTCCCTCCGATTCATTTTCACTGTCCATATCAGACGATCCTTCCAGCGTATCTATTTTTTCTTGGAGCGAGTCTATCTCTTCCGCGTTTCCGCAGTCTATTAAATAATTTAAGCGTTCTCTCAAAACGCACACTTCCAAGGAGACATCGTTGCAATCTTTCGCGTTCTTTAACGCTAAATTGTATGCACCTTGAATTGCCTCGTCCGTTGCTTTAGTCGTTGTTAATAGATCTGCTAAAAACAAGGCAGATCTACAAATTTCACGAGGATCTGTGTAGAACTGCAATTCCTTGTTAGCGAACTCTAATGCTTCGTTATATTGTCCTACATCCTTCAGGGTCTGGGCCAGACTCAACAAAGCTGCCCCCGTGCGATCGCTTTTGATGCTCTCCGCGCATTTCAGCATTTCTCTATAACAATAGATCGCTTTCTCAAAACAATTTACCGCAACCGATGCATCTCCGAGTATTTCGTAAAGCTTCAGCTTTTCGCTTGTACTTTCTTCTGTGCTCAAAGCTTGCTCCGTCGAATGCAAAGTTGCCACTGCAAAAGAGAACATTGTTTTTTAAAAAATGCTATACAGGGTGAGTCTCGTAACGTGACGATCTCTATATAACTCTTAAGTTATTTGTTATACTATAAATAACTCTTAAGTTATTTGTTATACTATAAATAACTCTTAAGTTATTTGTTGTACGAAAAAATGTTTTGAACAAAAGTTGCACGGTTTCTTGGGGGGCATACAGTGTTTTTTATCGAATACCCAATGTTTTTCCTCGAATTCGGATAAAGCGGCAAATTCGGAATTAATAATTGCCGAGATATTCAGATCGAATTCAGAATTATTAGTTACCGAGATATTCTCAAACTTATTTCATTGCTTAAACATTAAAAATGAAGTTTATCGCGAACCATCAACGACGAAACACTCGAAACGACGAAACGAAATTCTTCGTTTGCTGATTATTCGATTACGCAAGTGCATTGACTGTGGTGGACAGCACTTCGAACACCGCTTAAAATAAAACTTGTTTGAAAAATATTTCAGTGATTATTCATTTAAAGTCGTATTTTGTATAATACATTTTTACGCAGAATTTCATAATTTCTGCAACTTTTGTTCACAATTGTATTTGTAGCACGTTCTGTTTTTATATAAATATACCTATTCTAAGATGCTTCTCTACTTGCTGCTTAACGTTATTGGACAAATTTTCCATAACGTAAAGAGAAACCAGTATCTTGCGCGACTCGTGCCATCTTTCTACTTTCAACAGTAATTCCGCCTGGAAAAATCGTGCCTCTGCTTTCAGAAGCATATTATCGACTTCAGCAGCTGCTTCAAAGTGTCTTAACGCTGAATCGTAATCGTGTTTACGTTCATGAACTCCGCCTAAAGCGATTTGTGTTCTATGAAAATCTTCTTGCAGATTGTGCGTTTCGCACAAGCCTGCAGCTTTCTCCATGAGATCGACAGCTTGAGAATGTTCCTTCTGAGCTTCCAGTACTAAACCCAGATTTAAAAGTAACCGTGCCCGCATAGTAATCAATTCCTTCAACTCCACATTTGACTCTCCTAATCTAGACAATTAATCGATTAGTCAAACATCACTCGTACACAAAGAATTAATATTGCGTATTACGTACGCGTAAAACATACTCGTTGCACAGTCGTATACTCTTCATATACGCTTTCTTCGCGTTAGATAGAATCTCTGGTTTGTTGTCGGAGTTGTCAACCAGGCTCTCGCCCCAGCAAAAATATGTTCTACCCAATGTGGCGTAAGCTCGTTGTTCCTCTAATAAACTGTTCATTTCCTTGGCTCCTTCTACCTAAGACAAAAATGTTATTATCCCCATTGTTTGCATAATTTCATGCACCGATAAACGTTAAAAAACAAACCCAAGTAATGATTCTGATGCTTCAACGCTTCCTCGTAGGCTCCAAGGTTCGCTTGTATTTCTCCGATCATTCTATGAGCTACGGCAACGTTCAATTTGTCGTCTAACATATTACAAACCTCCAACTGCTCCATGTATTCTTGTAAAGCGTCTTCGTACTTTCCCGTCTCAAAATATATGTCACCGAGCTCTTTAACGACTATGGCCAATTGCTGGAAATTGCCATCTCGCTTCACTCGCTTCTTCTTTTTAATTAATCCTGTTATATCATGTTATATATTAATAATTAGTGTCAACAATAAAGCAAGCAGGTTGTTGCATATGAAATGTCCGATTTTAGAATGCAAATAAATACGAACATTATAAAATAAACAACCGGCACTGAATATATATATATAGTACTAAACTAACACTTACTTTCCAAATCCATTGTGCAGATTGTTTAAAAACAAACGAATCTCGGTAGACGCACGATGTTCGATTCAAAGAAACTTTTCAAACACTATAGCATATTTATAACGGTAAAGAAGAAAGCACAAATTCCTATGGATGGAGAAACGAAGCGAGGTTGGTTAAAATCGCTAGACATCTATAGATTACCATCGACTGCTGAAATAAAAGAATAAGGTATTTTTACTACTAAGCAGATTTAGCAATTAACATATATATATATTTACAGTATTTCGTAAAGGTTTAAATGGAAACAATTGGGTCAATTGTATGACTGAAATAACGCGAAACGGAACCGTGAGAAAATAATTACATTGTAAATGTCTATGACACTGACTACGAATTGGAGTCACTTTAATCCAATTAGTCCGAAGCGAATCACACCGGTTTATAACACATCCGTCAGGAAAATTCCTCGTGCGTTTACCTTCGTCGGTGTATGTACATTTCCTTCGAAATATTCGTGAACTTTCGTGATTGAGCAATATCTACGGGACATATGCGAAACACCATACGAGTTAGTACGATCATTTCACAGCAGCAACGGCGGCGCACAGTGCGGACAAGCCTGGCATAGATTTCGTTTATATCACGATTTACGATAAATTCCTTTGCAAAACTGCATATTAGGAGGAAATCTATATTATTAAGCATTAGTAGACTGCGGATGTTTATGCAATTTTCAATTTTTGTAAACGAATTTTAAGAAAGTGGAATAAAATAGAATCTTATTATTTTCCGTGGTAGTAATCTTTTTAGATCTGAAATAAATATTAAAATCGTACTAAATTCTGTCATATTTCATATCCTAGGATTTTTTGAAAATTGTCAAAAGCCGAATTGCATAAAGATCTGCAGTCTAATCATTAAACTCGGATCTTTTATGCATTTATAGGAAAATTGAGTAGATGAAATTCAAAATTGTCGGAAAATTTTGAAAATGGAAGATCTTAATATATACAACTATTTATTATTAGTAACCAAATCTCGATTTCTGTCTAAAATTATACCATTTATATATTATATATTTGGCCATTTGTCCGCACTGTGGGGCGCTTGAAAGCAAAAGTTACAGACCAAGCTTCCGATGAAATTTTAAAAATGAAAATTAAACGCTCGAATATTTCGTACGTGCTCACTCTTGAAACTTGATCCTTGGAATTTTCTTGTCGTTCTCTTGTTATCAACGTCCGTACAGCAAAGTAATAAAAATCATTCTGTCGTTATAAAGAACAATCGGGTGCGCAATACTTCGTGGAATTTTAAAACCAATTCTCCTGAAGAAATCGTACAAACAAAAGAAAATATCACCGCGTGTCTCGCATTCAATTCACTGATATAGCTGCAAGAATCGTCTACTAATACTTATAATTATAATACTTAAGTATATAGTATTAAGTATATACTAAATATTATATATATAATATAATATATATATTTAGTATATAATATATGCTTATAATTATCATTAATGATAAGGTTTTAAATAATCTATACATTATGGTTGACTACATAAGGGTTAATGATGAAAAGTTTCATGGATGCTGTGTTCGGTTCGCGAGAAACTGTTCCATAAGGAAAAGGGGTTGAAATGATCGAAATTGTTCGCGTGATTTGAGACGTACGTAAACTTGAATCGCTTTATAATCTACGGAGCTGAAGTACGAGCTGGTACGAGGTAGTACGAGCGTTGTACAGTAGGTAACCTGTGGCGCTTGAAAGTTCATTCATTCCGTGGGACTTCAGTCGGACCGTGTTGCGGCTCACTAAAAGGTGATGGCTGCAGCGTGCCGTGGAACAGTGACACGAAGTTGACATATTGCGCGAAAACGGTATCGGACGTCTCTTCACCTCTTTTTATGATCTTCGTCAAATCTACTAATGGCAGGAGAGTTGCGTAAAGAGAAATTTACGGGTAAGCTGCACATAAGCTGATATTCTTCAGTTTCGAATCACACCGAGTTTGGATCGATACACGGATTCTCTTGATGCTGATAAATTCTTTCCACGGCGTGTGGATGCTGTCTTGTTTTTCTCCATCCTAACGCGTGAAAAATATCATTCTTCTTATCCCCATCGTTTAACAAATCTTCGCTCTCGTGAATTTCAACAATACTTCACGAGATTATCCCATCCGCGCTTGTAATTACAGAGATAAATTGCTATTAATTAAGGCGCTCCGTTAGATCGGGCATTCCCTTTGTCGAGCATTCTGAAATTATTATAAATCGGATGCGCGTCGTTCTAACAATTGAAATAGAATTATTGTCGCACCGTTCCCAATTATTCTTTATATATTTGTAATTAGGAGACTGCGGATCTTTATGCATTTACTGAAGAAATTGGTTGGGTGAAATATGAAAGGATTAGAAAAATTTGTTTTTAATGTAACAAAGTCATTAAGGGATGAAATGAATTTTTATTTTATCCCTGTATCCCACGATCAATGCAGGACATTTTTATTTTGCATAAAGATCCACAGTCTAACAATTAGATGTATTTTTCAATAAATTAAACAACCCATTTTCTTATGAAAAATTGTATTTAGACTAGATGAATGTAGTATTAATTTACTATTCTATGAAAGAAGCATCAAAGTTGTGCATTTTGTAATCTCTGTTTTTAGATTCAGAGATCATGTGTGATATGTATATATATATACACACGTGCATATATATATACACATGTGATATTGTGTAATACGCCTTGCGTTCAATTTAAAATTAGGTTCCCCAATTATCGAATGATGTCAGAACGTTAAGTTTTGCAGTGCATTTTATTTTTAACTTTTAATTACTCGCATACGACACCTATAGTCTTGAAACTTTAAATTTACTGTTTCAAGCATAAACAAAGCAAATATCTGTTTTTAAAAAATTTTATTTATGTTGGAGTCTTGTACAATTCCGTGTAAATAATCATGTAGAAAGTGGAGTGCGAGTAACCAAAGGTTAAATAAACAATTACTTGTTTTTTAACAATTATTATATTTAATTCTAGTTCAACCAACGCTGCTCTATCAGTCAAGTACAAAGGAAAGCCCCACAATGTTCTATTGCGATATTAAAATTCATCAACGATGGAAGAAAGAAAACTCTCAAAATCCTGTGACATTCTGGCAAGATTGAATGAGAATGAACAGAAACTGTTTGAAAATCAAAATCATAACAAAAAACTGTCTCCTGTCGCATTCGACGAAGTGGACGCGGAGATTTTAGCGAATAACAAAGATCACATCAATGATTCGTCCAAAATCAATTGTTGCAATATCCCTTCGAAACTATCGTTACCTTCAAAAGACGTTCAGGTAATTTCTTATCTATATTAACCCTTATTCAAAATATTGTTTACATTATTAAATATATCGGTATCTAATCAATTACTAAACATTTAGGTATTTTGTATGAGTTATTATATCAATTTCATATCCATAAAATTGAAAAAAATCATAAGTTCCCTTCATCCCTTCGAATCCTTTAAATCTTCGAAGAGTCGAAGCTCCGGAAAAGTAACAGCCCTAATAAATGTATAAAAATCCGCAGTCTAATCATAATTATAAAAGTATAAATAATTATGTTATTTTCTCAATTGAAGAACTCGGAGAATGAAGAGAAATCATGTTCTATGAAACAGAACAATCAGCCACCATCTCCAACTACTTTACAATGGGGAAGGGCTATAGCCGAAGTAAAGGAGCACGCTGTAGCAAAATTACAAGATGAACTTAAGAAGGCCCACGAGGAGTTGAAATTGAAAGATGAAGAAGTCACTCGACTCTCGAGAATCAAACAGGATGTCGAAGCTGAATTGGAAGAACTCACTGCCAGCCTTTTTCAAGTAAAACATAAATAGATTTGATAAGCTAGCGTAGAAAATCGATCATCGGATGCAGCTTAATATTATTATGTTTAATAGGAAGCGCACAACATGGTTCGAGAAGCAAACGTACGTCAAGCTACGGCTGAACGCCTATTGGAGGAAAGTCGTATGAAAGCTGAAGTTCTAGCTGCCGAGGTTGCAGCTCTGAAAACGTTAGTGTTGACTTCAACGCCAGCTAAACCGAACTTTCATTTACATCCTCAAATCGACACGAAAAGTCGTCTAAATATTGAAGACGGTCAACAAGGTCTTTTCGCAAGGAAACATCGAAGGTAAAGATACTTGGAAAACTATCTGCAAGTACATATTTACATTACCTACTCTGAACATTTGTCTTCTTAGATCACCGTCACATTTCAATTTAAAATATGGACGAGAGAATTCTCCACCTGACTCGCCGCTAAGAGAACAAAGACCATCGTTACCATCTGATCGAGAATCTCTGGAAAGAGATTGGAAAAAAGATTCAGACAAGGAAAAAGACAAAGAATGTAAAGATTTCGGTCTGGAGGTTGATCCCAGAGTTCACACAGAGTTTCTTAAATGGAAAGCTAATCCATGCGTAGACAAAGGTGACCCTTTCGTTGGTAGAATTTTTAAAGAAGACATCGATCTTTGTCTTGATTTTCCTAATATAGAGTTGGGTACAAGAGTTAGACAAGCCGTTCTCGATGGTATCATATTTATCGAGGCCATCAGCGACAAAACTAAATTTACTTTTCGAAAGTGAGTTCTACATTCCGATATAGGAACATGGTATTGAACAGAATTCTATTTATGAAATGTTCGAACAAATTTATTCCATTGCTTTCAGAAAATGTATATTACTAGAAGCGCCGCGACAATGTTATTATCGCATGAGACTTGGGGATCAAGAAAATCAGTGGTACAGCATATCACAAATTTGTCGCAACCGAGTGAGTTCGCTAATTTAAAACCATTGTCCAACAGCCAAAAAACCATTTCCATTTTCAATATGCGATTCTTATAGAGTCTTTTCCGCTGATTCCGAATCTGCTCTTAGTTTTAAAAGACATATTTTTCAAGTTTAAACAAATATTGTGATGTTATTATAGAAGATATTGAATTGTTCTTTACAGTAAAAGATTCTGTCGACTTTCCCGAATACAGTGGTACCCAATATTAATATATTATGAATGTTTAAACTAGATTTTACGCTGGACCCTCATTTTTTAAGATAAACTGAAAAATATCCTCAAAAATTGGTGCAAAAGTGGTGTCTCTCCATCTTCAATAGAATTAATCAATATTAATTCAGTATTAATATTGGATATCGCTGTATTCGGGAAAGTCTACAGAATCTTTTGCTGTAAAAAACAAGTTTCGTAGTAACATCACATTATTTGTTTAAACTTGAAAAATATGTCTTTCTTTCCAAAATCAAATTTCTCGAAAACTGTGCATCTAAGGGAAATATTAAGGGCAGATTCGGAATTAGCGCGAAAAGAAAGTTGAAATTTGTTGGACAAAGTGAAGCGATTTGTATTTTTAGAAATATGAATATTCAATAATTTTCTTCCTTTCTTTTTATAGATTATAGCGGTCTGCGATTTCTTGAATTATTTACGATATATTGAGCGTGGCCTTGTCAAAAGCTCAGGTAAATCATATCAAATTTCATTTACAAATATAAAACAATAGTGTGTGTGTTGCTCTGTTTACAGTCAGCGAAGTACTGTCTTCTGTTTGTTAATAGTTCGGCCATATATTGTAAATTCTTACAAATGCTTGATCAAATTTCATTTGATTCCTTATTTATTGTTTTACGAAATCATTGTTTTTTGGAACCAAAATGGAAAAAGTGTTGGTTGATGTGTTTAGTATTTATATATACTTACGCTTTACACTGTAATAATATGCTCAATTTTCATTCAAGCAAAACGGGCCGCCCGATATCCGGTTTCGGGTCGGGTCGCAGAAGGTCGGGCGGGCTCGATTCGGGTGCGCGATACTTCATGACTCGAAATAGACTCGAAAATGTGACTCGAATGACTCGACTTCGGACGGATTCGAGTCACTCCCGATGTGTCATGAAGTATCGCGCACTCAAATCGAACCGACGATTCGGGCGGCCCGCACATCCCTAATAGTATGCATATATTTGGATTGTAAATGAATAGATCACATAACGACAATGCAATATATATTTACAGAATTTAAACGAAAACTTCGTGCATGTAGAATCGAGAGATTGGTTTTTAAAGAATTTCAATGTTATATATTTGTTTCAGTTCACGATGTTTATTGGGAAATTATACGATTGCGAAAGGAAATGGCGTTTGCACGTTTAGGTCTCGAATTATCGTCTTAACATTCTCCAAGGAGGACTTGTTCTAGTCTCAAGTGTAACAAATTGAGCCATGGATCTGTTATTATTCGTTTACATCTATCGACAGTAGATTGTTAAAAATTTTAATCGTTCCATCTAGCCTCGATCTTTTTTTAATCCATGATCGAGAATTTATAGAATAAGTGTTGAAGTTTTAATGTATAAAAGCTCTTTTGATTCTCCTATTGTAGCGTAAAACGCTGGCAACTTATTTAAAAAAGGAAAACAAGTTTATATATCGATCGATCTAAAACCTTTCTTTGAGATTATATTTTCGAAAATGTCGAGTATTATTTACATTCTCGAAGTAAAAGACTAATTTAACGATCTGATCTTAATTATATGATATATATATATATTATTTATTAACAGACATAATTACGTTCTGATCTAATTTAAGGTGCAATGAGATATTTGTAGGATATTGGGGGAACACGGTGCCTTTTGACTTTTCACTTATCGATAAAACATGATTATCCCTTAATTTTAACTTGATAGTTAGCAACGCTTTGTTCGTATAATATAGAAGAATTCTGTTAACTTTTTAATCTATTTATCGACTCTTGTGTTTTTTTTTATTCTTCTTAAATCATACAGTGGCAAGCAGTAAATCTTGTTGTCGTCACTCACGTGAGAAAGAAGAGATATAGTCTGAAAAGCTTTTTTTCAAAAGTAATTGCATTGTTGTACGTTCACAATGAAAATGAATAATTAAACATTCACAGAAGGTTAGCAGGATGAAGGTTAACTGTATTTTTGTTATTGTTTGCGCGTTCGTTAATTATTCAAATTTATGTTTATAGTACGAATCTCTTTTGGAGAGATCATTAAAGATATATGTTATCAATAGACTGCGGATGTCATGCATTTATGACGAAAATGAGTAGGTGTAATTCAAAGCAGGAAAAAGATTAAAAGAGTTTAACAATGCCGATATACATTTAACATATTAAGAATCATTAATGAGAAAAATAAATGTTCACTTAGCTCCTATAGCTTGCAATTGACATATAAAAATTTTATTTTGCATAAAGATCCGCAGTCTAGTTATCAAACACGTTGATAACATCTTACATCGACTATCATAATACTTTCATCAAATAATGAGCACCTCAGGTTTTGGCTAATCAAATGAAAAAATGCCATACATAAATCACATTTATCAAAAATCAAAAAGGAAAAAAACAAACGAATGCCTATGACACGCGATGGTGTTGTTCTTTATATATATGTACTAGTTGACATTGCATTAAATAATTTATATATTATTTTCTAACCATAATTTAAGGATAAACGATATTATGTATATTCGTTGTAGTAATTTGACATTATCTTTAGAATGTTTATGTAATGTAGCGCATAATTTCTGTGCAATGGAAATCTGAACCATGAGTACTGTCCGAAGGTACATATATAGTCCTCCACTCAAAAAGTGTTCTTTTTTTATGAAGCAAACATTAACTAGTACCTGGTAACTAGCACACATAAAAATGTATACTGTTGACAATTTCATAAAACATTAGGTACGTCATATAATTAATATATGGCTAAAGGTGATATAAAATGTTTCCAAATATTAACATTTAATGTGTGGTATGCTAGAAACTTTCTAATAGATCCGATTAGAGCAGTCAGCTGAAAATAATGACAGTTTTGTCGTACATTGTTCTAATCCTTTTTCTTTGTTCGATACATTTTTTTCATTGAAAACTCGTAACAAAGACTACATATTTATTATGTTATGTATAATTAAACGTAAAACTGTTTCGATTTTCTAAAATAATGAAGCTGTTTATATACGATACAGTGCTTCCAATAATTACACGAATTCTTTTTCTTGAAAATACATACAATTGTTTTTCTATATGTATACGTGTAAGAATATTTTCTTGCTTAAATATTAAAGGTGCTTTATTAATAATTGTTAAGAAAGTATAACTGTAAAGATATTTACAAATATAAAAGTTTTAGTATAATTTTATGTAATATTCAGTTCTTTTTTTAGTAAATTTTTGTACATTCAATTTTTATCTCCGGCATAACTGAAATGCATTTTGACTTTGAATGATAATTTCGTGGAAAGATGTATAAATTATTAATAAAAGAAATTACACACTTTCCCATACAAGAAATGATCGCAATACATGCAGACGATACGGGTTATATTTGGCGAGGGTGAAATTCTTCGAGAAATTGCATTTTACATAACATTATTAAAGAAGATCGAAATATATATATTGTATATTATGAATATATATAATATGTACTATAATTGTGTGAAGTGCATTCGATGCGTAGTAATCAATTACACAATAGAAAACAAAAGTGTACGACGTTAAACAGTCAATTAGAAATATTTCAATAGTAATTCAAACTGTTCAAAGTTGCCAAAGATTGCTTCCGAATAATTATTACACAGGAAAACTGATTTGTTAGATGTAGTTTAATGCAATAGCGTAAGGTTGTTTTACCGCTGAACGATAACAAAAAAAAAAATCGTGTTCGTATATAATTCATAGTAATTCCCAACGAATATGTATAATGTATACGGTCGTCCTCATGTAGAAAACTTTTTGTGCATTCTCTACGGTGGTACTTGAACGAAACAATATAACCTTTTCGTTCCGTTACTAGTAAGCTATAAGCACTGTAACCGTAAATATTTTTTGATTTTTATTTATCAAATAAATTTGAATACAGCCAAAATGCAATTCCGATATTATATAATTCTTCACGCATCACCATGATTTAATATTTGTTAATTCTTAATCATTATAGACTGTGGATCTTCATGGACAAAATATTTTTATTTTTCCAAAATAAATTTTTAATAATTTCTTTTTTCCAAAATAATTTTTTAATAATCTGTTTTTTACAAAATATTTTATGTATCGATTGCAAGAAAAAAGAGGTGCACGAACATTTCTTTCTTCTAATAATTTTATTAGTTATAAACAATATAATTCTTGAAATCGTCTGATGCTTTCACTATTTTGTGTTTCACTCATTTTTGTCATAAGTGCATCAAATTCGTAGTCTACTACGCAAGCATATTCGTAGTAATAATGTCTGTGACAATTGTGACAACTGTGACAATTGTAGGCCGAAAATCATGAAAAATTGCAATTTTTATCACTTTTGATCGTTTATAATCCGTAAAACAATGAATCAATTCCAATCAAATTTTTAGAACGTATATAATTTACACGAGTTTAGGAAACACATCTTCCAAAATTTTCGTTATTGGCCCAGCTAAACAAGGTGTAAAATTCAATTTTTACTATTGTTTTTTTGAAAGACGTTTGAACGGCTCCCGAAAGTCTTGTGTTACAAAACGGTACATCTTAGAGACGTATAAAACATAAAACAGACGTCCATGAGACGTCGGGTGCGATCTGGGAATCTTACAGAGAAATTGAAGTCGTTTGATCCATTCGTATAAAAGTTATTCTGATTTCAAATATGTGATCCACCCTGTATGTTGAATTGCTAAAACACAATGTTTTACAAAATATGTTGCATACCATAGTGCTGCATCTTTCGTGACATTAGACACGTGCATGAATTGAAAATTGCTAACTGAAAAGAGTCAGATTTTTCGAATCACTGATAACAGATAGGAAATGCTGATACGCATATATGTATACAGAGTGAACCACGAATCGTGAGCAGAGTCCGACTCTGTATTAGCAGCCCGATCGAAAATGTTTTTATCAAGTTTCAAGAGAGCTTTCACATGATTACAGCAAATTTTTTGTCAACTCTTTCTTTTCATGATTTTTCTCACCTTCAATTTTTTGCAACTGCCCCTATAATTTTTTACGCCTATTTGTTAGTGTTAGATAATTTCAAGGCGAATTCGATAAGTATCATAAAAAAATTACAAGAAAATTACACAAAATTGTTTTTTTAAATTTTTTACAAAAAATTTGCTATCACGTGAAAGCTCTCTTGAAACCATGCTATATCTGATAAAAACATTTTCGATCGGACTGCTAATAACTATACTTGAAATTGAGTAGATGAAATAGAAAATTGTTGGAAAATGTTTAAAATTGAAGATGTCAATACATGATTTCTCCTCTATCTAAAATCATTAAGGGAAGAAACAACATTCAATTTAGTTTCTATGCGTTGCAATCGATGCAGACAATTTTTATTTTGCATAAAGATCCGCAGTCTACCAAATAAATAACATAGAGTAATCTCTACTGGTCACGATTCGTGGTTCACCCTGTATATATGTACAGTAATAGCACTTTCGGAATGCTACCACTAGGTGGTGTTGAATAGCAAATTCCCTCACTTTTTGCTTGACAAGAGTGGATGCTACAGTACCTGTGCGTACTTTATTTTTCTTGTTAACCGTACTACGAAATTCCGATAAGAGGAATACTTATTTCAGTGTTACCGGTGGCACGGTTCACTCAGTGCTCCGCACCCGATCCGAGCAACATGAAGAAAGCGATAGCACTGCTCGCTCCCATCGCTCTTGGGACATTCTTTTACTGGAGGTAGGTTCTTTGAATTTCTATTTAACATTGTTCGAACAGAATTCTCACAATCGTATTGGAAATTTATAATAAATTTTACAAAAAATGATTTCCTTCTCGTTTGATCGATGCCAACAGCGATTCGCACTGTTTACATTCCAATAAACACGGTAGTTCGAGCACGTATTTATTTCAGCCCCAAGTCTCGAAACGTTGTCGATATATTCAAACTGTTATAACTCCGAAGAAAAGAATTGTACATCGATAAACCTAGACCCGTTGGAAAGCTTGAAATCTCAACTTTCACAATTTCATTAGTCATTTTGACGTAAGGTCTTCCTGCGTGGCATATAGCGAACTTAGGAAACAGAAGACACCGGTTTCTCTCGATAAAGTTATTAGTTCAAATATATCTCCATATAGAAACATTGGAAAATTCTTCGTGTGACAGAATCTATCGTAGATCTCGAGATTGAAGGTTTACAAAGATCCCCTGCAAAATTTGATGTATATGCATCTTACTGGTCGAATACCTTTCGGAGCTACTGTGTTTAAAAATTTACTTCGTCTAGTAATCGTTCTCAGCAAAGATAATCTTTTATAATCTTCCGATATTTGAGAATGCCGGTCAACACTGTTTAATATAGTCCAGTATATTTTAGTATATTGTAGTATATTTTAATACATTATAGTATATTTTAGTATATTGTAGTATATTACAGTATATTGCAGTAAATTTTAGTATATTATAGTATATTTTAGCATATTCCAGTATATTGTAATAAATTTTAGTATCTTTTAGTATATTCCAGTATATTTTGGTATATTCCAGAATATTGTAGTATATTTTAGTATATTCCAGTATATTTTAGAATATTCCAGTATATTGTAGCATATTTTAGAATATTCCAGTATACTGTAGTATATTTTCGTATATTGTAGTATATTTTAATATATTCCAGTATATTGTAGTAAATTTTAGTATATTATAGTATATTTTAGTATATTCCAATATATTGTAATAAATTTTAGTATATTTTAGTATATCCCAGTATATTGTAGTATATTTTGTTATATTCCAGTATATTGTAGTATATTTTGTTATATTCCAGTACATTGTAATATATTTTAGTATATTCCAGTATGTTGTAGTATATTTTCGTATATTCCAGTATATTGTAGTATATTTTAGTATATTATAGTATATTTTAGTATATTGTAGAATATTCAAGTATATTTTAGTATATTCCAGTATATTGTAGTAAATTTTAGTAAATTTTAGTATATTTTACTATATTCCAGTATGTTGTAGTATATTTTAGTATATTATAGTATATTTTAGTATATTGTAAAATATTCTAGTATATTTTAGTATATTCTAGTATATTGTAGTAAATTTTAGTAAATTTTAATATATTTTAATATATTCCAGTATATTGTAGTATATTTTCGTATATTCCAGTATATTGTAGTAAATTTTAGTATATTGCAGTATATTGTAATATGTACAGTGGCTCACGAAAGTGTTCGAATTTCGAATTCCCTTCGGAACAGTGGAACTGTTTCAAAATCGGACTAAACTGAAAGTTGCGTGCACAAAAGATTTTGAAAGAATCGCAGCTGGTAGGAATTACACGAGAAAACGCAAAAGGCACTTTTCAATACTTTTCTTAATCGATCCTGTAAAGAGAATTGAAAATATGTATGTTAGTTATGCACGTGCTGGAGATTCGATCGAAATCGATTAACACGAAAGTGACGAAAATCGTAGTTCTGGTATAACTAACATAGATATAAACGAAATGCATATTTCCAATTTTCATTGCTCAAGTAACAAGGTTTCAAGAAATGTCTTTTTGTTCATGTAATTCCTACCAATTGCAAGTGTTTGAATTGTTCGAAATCTTTAAAAAAAGGGTCAGGTAAACACTTTTTTGAACCACTGCAAGTTTCTCAGTAATTCCTCCATTTGTATCGGTCGATTTCGTTCGACAAAACAAGGAGTGTTTGCGGTTGCTATGCGCGCACGTTTACATTGCTAGGAAAATTCCTGATTCGATGTATCTATATGTACGTATCGTAATCGTAACGGACGCTATTTGCAGCTCTGTGTTGCGATAACGAATTTATAATACAATAATGCAACCTCACCGCGAGACATTAGGGTTGCAGATGGAATCAGTTTCGAATATCATTTTAGAAAGATTAAGTATGTACGTACCTCGGTAATAAAAACACGAAGGCCGGTTATGTAACCAATATAGAATCATCTCGCATATGACACAAACATTGTCGTTCTAAAAACTTTATTTTCGCAGTTTTTTTCTCTTGTTTTAGAGAAGCGTATTAGGTTGTTGCATATGAAATGTCCGATTTTTACCAGTGATATTAAACAAAAGCAATTTTGTATACCCAACGTATTCTATTTTCAAGTTTCTTGATTGTATTACGGTAAAAATAAGATATTATGGTCATTCACGTTTTTCATTTACAAGATTGTTATCTTGATTTTGTAGTTCTTTTTTACCATCAACGACTAGTAAGTTAAAAATATAAAAGGAATACACGACAGACGCGTTGGTTGACGTTGGAATAAACTTGATTTAAAAGTAAAATTATACATCTACATTAAAATTGAACGTAGAATATTAACACAAACGTACCTTATAAAAATGACACGAATTAATTTATTTAGACTTTGCGCGGTTCTTATCATAACATGTTGTCTAATAAAGATATTTATTAAATCATTTCTTATGAAGGCATCTTTATAATTTCATTAATTGTGAAATTAAAAAATCTAGAACCGGTCGTTTAGTAACAATAAACCTATAGACTATAATAGCATTTCTGGATCGAAACGTATTATAAGAGTTGCATTCTTTTTTATTTTGTAATTATTAGACTGCGGATTTTTATGCAATTCGTAATTTTTGTAGACGAATTTTAATAAACTCGAATCAAATAGAATTCTATTTTCCGTGGTAATAGCCTTTAATAAATAAATTAAAGTCGTACCAAATTCTGTCGTATTTTGTATCCCAGAAAATTTTCAAAATTTTCAAAAGCCATAATCGCATAAACATCCGCAGTTTAATAATTATTATCTTTATTTTCTTCTTTCTTGTGCTATTTATTTGACAATACTCTTTTTCGTTCTCAACTTTTTCATGTACTTGGTGTTTTGTTTTTACTTGCTTGAAGTTTTTTATGGGGTATAATTTGGCTTTGCGCGGAACCACATAGAATTCCAGTGTAACAGCTTCAGTTGTTATTGAAGTTAATTGCCGGTACCGGTTTAGGTTCCCCGCAAAAAGTACAACACTTTTCTTTGTTCGTTTACTTTGCTCTCTGGACAACGGGTATTATCTATTTATGTTGTTGCTGTACTTCGTACCAGTGAAGTTTGTCGGAATATGCACGCAAAACATGCCAACGTAATACATATGTATATGAAGTGCAGAAACTACGACGAAGATGTCGGTACGACCGGGAAAAACATAGAAGAAGTTAGTTTTCAAACTCGATGTACAGGATCTCAGTTAGGAGCAGAACTGATCACACGCACTTCAAATCGGAATTATTTTTTTCCGAATGGACCAAACGACTTCAATTTCTCTGTGAGGCTAGAAGAATTAGTTGAGTAAATGACGTCTAATAAATATGTTAAAAAATGCATTTGGTCGGAATTGTGAAAAACAATAATAAAAATTGA
>CM052255.1:1641617-1708909 GCA_028455795.1 Lasioglossum marginatum | reverse complement strand
ATCCGCAGTCTAATAATTACACAGGGTGATCCATCTAAATATATCTCCTTTATTTTTGATGACATACACTTCTGTCTATAAATCACAGGACACGTATACTTATCTTCAACAAAATGGTAATTAAGGAATACATGCTTCCAGCTTGATTATGCAAGCAAATTTGCCAATGCAAAATTAAATACAGTAATCGCTCGTTCGTTATCTGGCATGGTGGGCAGGATCGTTGTCCAGTGTCTGTCCATTCCACTGTCTGTCAACGCCGCAGGGCGGCGACGATTGATGTCGGCTCGGGTATATCGGTGTGAGCACCACTACATTGACTCGAATGAATCGAATGTTCAAACTTCTTAATTTACATTATTTTTTTATGGGACCTTCATGAACGTATTTCTGGCATTTTTCTGATTAAAATGACACCGAACACGATATAATTTCGATTGTAGTGTCTGTAAAAATGAAACACGCGGGACTCAGATCTGTCCGGCGACGGCGATACGCTTCGGCCATCCGATCCGTGTTTCATTCTGTCCTTCTCTATGTTCGGCTCTCTATTGAAGTCTCGGCGCGGTCGGCGCGATACTCTAGTCATAGATACGCGATACGCAGTCATAAATCAAAAATAGCGTCCCGGCAGGGTCGTTGTCACTGAAAAACACGGCTTCTGGACAACGAACGAGCGATTACTGTATATATTAATTGTTGGAAGAAAGAGATTGAGATATGGACAGCTCTAAAAGCCTAATTGGAAAACAATTACCCCACATAAATTTGAAATATAAGAATAATAATAAAAATTCAGAAAATATACGATATTTTGGTCAGATTTGATTTACGTGTTCTCTACATTCGAAAAAATTAGTACCGTTTTCATTCCATGATATAGGTCCTTTAATAACAAAAAATCGTCTGCAGCCAAATTTGAACAAGTGTCCGGTGACTTATAGACGAGAGTGTAACAAATGTTTTTAATGCAATGTAAATGGTAATGGTCTCGTAATATTATTGTAATTATTCCAGAATAAAATACTTTCTCTCTAAAAACAGCATATAGCTGCTATAAGATCAGCCGAAATGAAACAAATGGAAGATTTTTCAATTTGTGTGTCATTGGTTGTTGGAACTACAATTTTATACTAATATCAACATTATGAACTTCAGGTTTGGATATCCATTTTTACCATGTCCGGCCTACGAATCTACCAAAGAATAAGAACGTGAAGGTGCTGCCTTTATTGATGATGCACGGGTGGCCCGGATCAGTCGTCGAATTTCAGAAAATAATACCCATGCTAACAACTCCTTCGGCCGATCGTGACTTTGTGTTTGAGCTGATTGCGCCGTCCCTTCCTGGATATGGATTCTCTGAGGGAGCAGTTCGGCCAGGACTGTCTAGCGCAAATGTAATTTTCCGACCTATGCATAAACTCGAATACAAGTTTCATTATTTTTCCAATACAAAATCGTCTTTTTATTTCAGGTTGCAGTTATATTTAAGAATCTAATGCAGAGACTCAAGTTTGACAAGTTTTACATACAAGGAGGCGATTGGGGAGCTCATATTGCCGCTAACATGGCTACTCTTTTCCCCGAAAAGTTAGCGCACTTTTCGCGATTCGCAAAGAAAAAGATTGACAGAAATGATTATTGAATTCCCTTTACAGGATCATCGCTCTACACAGCAACATGTGCTCTTTGATGACTGGAAGCTCTTTGTTTTGGTCGACATTGGGTACCTATTTCCCGTCTTTGGTGAAAGTAGATAGCGAACATTACAATAAATATTTCCCTCTAAGCACCGCCCTATCGAATCTTATTGAAGAGTCCGGATATTTCCACATACAAGCTACGAAACCAGACACGATCGGTACATTTTTCTCTTTTATGTAATGTTGCGCAGTAGTTTCTCGATAATTTATCGAGAGAACACTGTAATTATACGACGTACATTTGCAAATATATGAAATTGTCTATATCAGGAGCGGCTCTGTCAAGCTCTCCGGATGGTCTAGCAGTATATATTTTGGAAAAATTCAGCACGTGGACAAATAAAGCCTACAGACAACGAAACGACGGTGGCTTATTAGAAAAGCACTCGCTCGACGAACTTTTGGACAACATAATGGTATACTGGGTGACAAATAGCATTACTACCAGCATGCGTCTTTATGCGGAGACTTTAAGTTCAGCGAGCAGAACCTTGAAAATTGAACGGTAAGTTTATAATTTATGTATTATAAATATATAATATTACGTCACCGATTAATGTTTCGAATATTCTTTTTAGGTATCCAATAAAAGTACCTACAGCGTGTGCTGTTTTCCCTAACGAACTTCTTCTTACACCTAAGGGTATACTTAAAGAAAGATATGCTAATATAATTCAATATAATCACATGGCGCGTGGAGGACACTTCGCAGCTTTTGAGGAGCCACAACTTCTAGCCAACGACATTTTCACTTTTGTAGAGAAAATCAGAAGCATTAAGGGTAGTACATAAAAACAAACAACTGTGATCGTTATTGATACAAAATATAAAGAAATCATCATTTACATTTTAATATGTGTACATTTCCTGTACAGTTTAACATGTGTCTCTTATATTTATTTCGTACGACGAAGTATATAAAAGCACAAGGAGCTTCTTCACCTTTTATCCCCATTTATATACAGTTTTCTTGCTAGCGATAACTTGTTCCACTATGCAATAATGTGTTTAACGTTAAGCACTGCTAGCACCAGATTTTTCAACACTCTCTAGCAACGTTTGCAAATTTGTCTCGAACAGTTCGCACCTGATCGGCATCTCCAATGAATAGAATGGATTTTTCAGAGCATAGTCTGCGTACAATTCGAATACTCTCTTCAGTAGAATTTCGATTCCGCTTTGCGTGGACTCCGCCACAACGATGAACTTAATACCAGTTAACGTCTGGTAACAATGAAGCCTAAATGTATCTCCTTCTAAAATTTCAATCCCAGAACAACGTGGTTCGGGGCTGAGTTGACTAGCGATTGCAAATAGAGGATAGAACATTGATGCTAAGAAAATCTTCTCGTTCGTGGTCATCCTAGCACGACTGAACTTAAGCGATAACGGATAACACTCTGGATGCTCCAACAAATCAAACACGTCTTTCCCATTTTCTAGTTCTCTTCCTATTACTGGGCTGCCGTTCACTGCTGTCAGAACGTGACCCACTGCAATAAGTTGATCGTTATTTATGTGTTACATCAGGCCTGGGCAACGCTGGCTCACGGAACAAACTGTATTATTTCTATTTTTCAAAGTACCTATAGAGAGTTCGAATTCAATCG
Source organism: Lasioglossum marginatum (assembly GCA_028455795.1). Classification (NCBI taxonomy): domain Eukaryota; kingdom Metazoa; phylum Arthropoda; class Insecta; order Hymenoptera; family Halictidae; genus Lasioglossum; species Lasioglossum marginatum. Next base: position 1,705,593 of record CM052255.1, on the reverse strand, counting down.
TTCAGAGTTCGAATCTGTTTGCGAGGTACTTGATCGCATCCCTGCTACTACGTGTACATGTACATGAACACTCCCGCTCATAAATCTTAGGGACACTTCTGGTTTTTAATAAAACTCTGGTATTTTGTATAGATTATGAACCTTTAACTAAAAACTTTAACTTAAAATAAAAATTTTATGCTTGAAGTACAGCAAACAGGAGCGAAACAGGAGTTTATTTCCTTTGTTAATATATTTAATAGGTTGAGAAGAATATAATAGTATATTAAAATTCTTCTAATGCTTTTGCTGTTTTAAATTACACCTACTTAATTTTGTCATAAATGCATGAAAACCGCTGTCTAATGATCACTGTCCCAAGACTTATGAGCGGGAGCGTACATAAGACCCTTGCTTGAACCGACACCAACGACGTTTACCAGTTCCTTTAATTTTTATGATAGCGACGATTCGAGTGCAGTTAAAGATTTCTTAGAGCCTAAGGAATGAATTAAAAGTGAGTAACCTGCTAGTGCAGCATCGTGGGACTCGTGCCGAAGGAAGAGTCTGAGCTGACGTGGCAGGGATCAATTAGCCGAGCAGGCCCGTATTGCCCAGGCCTGTATTACATTGTAACAATTTTATGTAAAATTTCTTACCATTAATTCCGTCCCTCTGACCGAACGATACCACAATCTTTTTGTTTTCGTAACTCAATTTTAGGTCCAGTGGGTAATTGAAGACCTTCTCATTTTCAATTCGTGGAACATTGTGGTCATGATTAAAAATCAATCCGCCCGATTTTGACACGATATAGACACCGTATATGACCATACTTAAACGAATTTTGACGAAACTTCAATATTTTATTTGGTTATGAACTAACGCATTTAGTTCATTACTGTAAATTTAAAATAAGCTGTTGAGTGACAGTGCTTTCATTTGCACGAACACCGTTAAATGTCAACTTTCTTTAAGGTTATGTTGCGATCACAGTTCAAGCAACGAAACTGTACTATTTAAATAATGTAATAGCGTTCTAGTGCCAAACAAACGAACTTGGTGTTTAATACATTTAGTTCATTATTGTAAATTTAAACCAAGCTGTTATTTAGTGCCAATGCTTTCGTTTGCAGGAACACCGTTAAATGTCAACTTTCTTTGAGGTTATGTTGCGATCAAAATTCAAGGTATTCTCTCTGGTTCAAGCAACGAAACTGTACTTACTTCTGTAGTAGCGTTCTAGTCTCAAACAAACGAACTCGGTATTTAATATATTTAGTTCATTATTGTACATTTAAACTACACTGTTCAGTACGAGTAGTTTCATTTGCACGAACACTGTTAATGTCAACTTTCTTTAAGGTTATGTTGCGATCACAGTTCAAGCAACGAAACTGTACTGTACTAGCGTTCTAGTTTATTATGTTTGTGTACGCTGTTCTTGACAATATCATAACAAAAAGTTAATACCTCGTGCCATGGAAAGAAATCTAGATTTTTCCCATACTATCTATAAAAATGATCCTTTATTGTTTAAGAGCTACGTTGGTAAAGAAGTAAGGATTTTAAATAAAGATGATTCTACGGTTTCTGGAATTGTTTATACCGTTGATCCTGTATCGGAAAGGTTAGTATTCTACATAGAGGTGTGCGAGAATTCGGAGATTTTAAGTACCAAGACCAGGGCTGTAAATAGTAAATAGTCTATTTTATTCGAAATTGTATGTGCACTTTTCAAAGTAAAATATTCTATTTGTTAGAGAAAGATTTCAAATATTATTTCTCAAAACATTAATGTACAGGGTGTATAAAATATAATGGGTGTATAAATATAGTCACACTCTGTCACACAGAGATTTGTAAAAAAAGTCTCTGCAAAAATGACCTTGACCTTGATTCTCATGGTCAATATTTTTTCCATTGGAGCAACCCCGTATAAGATCGCAAATGGACCGAAACCTTTAAAATCTTATTTCAATTGTAGAATAACGATTATTTCGGATAGGATTTGAAATATTTTTTCCCCAAAATTTTGTACAATCCATTATTTTCTGGTTCTCTCATACTTTTAACATCTGTGTGTAGAACTGGTATTTTTTTGTTACTTTTTTAATAATTTGTGATCTACTTTTAGCATTGTCCTGTTACAAGGATGTCTCCGAAACGACATAAAACTCGTCTTTGGACATGTTATAAAGAGTATAGAAGTTTGTTCGGATGAATTACATGAATTACCAGAATTATTTATGAACCCACCAACATGTCTACTCCAATCGACTCTGGATGAACGGAAGAATGCAGTGATTAAAATGCTCCGCGAAAACAGGTTCCCTATCAAGGAAAAAGAAAATATTTTAATGATTGAAGATGTTCTCTCCATAAAGCCACCTTACAAGCCTGACGATTGTATATCCGCAAACAGTATTATTTTAGGAAGAATACAGAGTCTATTATCTTGTATAGAAACTTAATATTTTAAATACAATATAAAATATAAGCAATCGAAAAAGTTGTACTTAGATTTGGTGAGAAACAAAGAAAAATTGCCCAAATTCATTTTTTAGCCATGATACGAGAACGGAATAGTAATATTCCCAAAGTAGCATATCACTTTATGAGAATGAATGATAGAATATATTCACGTCATTAAATTTAGACAGTGCATATTCGGTTAAAAAAATAGTTTCAATTTCGATTTGTATTGTTCATTAAAATAAGTTCAAATACAACATCTTATAATATTATTGTAATTATTTCGGAATAAAATACTTTCTCTCGTGAAGCATTCGTTAATGTAAAAAAATATTTTCCTGTGTGTACATAATAAATCCTAAAATAGGAAACGATGACTTTCACAATAAATGAATACATTGGTTGTTTTAGTTATATTATGTTAATTCAATAAAAAAATACACGAAGTTACCTCTTTAAATGTCTACACGCGCTTCGGTATTTGTTTCTAAATAAATTACGGGTTCTTGAAATGCTAATCAATCGCGAATTGTAGAAGAAAATGTTAACAATTATTTGAACGATGCGTATAAGTGTGCCAAAGAATCAGTTGTTTAATGACATACACATTTTATACTTAGATCTCCTGCTGTGGCAACTATAATTTATCTGAAAATTTCTTTTCGGTACAGCATGTATTCAAAAAGTCAGTTTAAATAGCAAATGCTTTTCCCTAACTGGTTCAAGTACTAATCTGTAACTATTCACACTACGATCAAAGATCTTAATCGTTTTATTGGGAAATGCTATAAAATAGAAATTTCTGCAAAGTTTTCACTCGGCTCCTCGTTATTTTTTAACACGTTATTCACCAAATGGTTTCAAAGAATATTTGGAATATAGAAATGGCGTTTAACGTGTTAATGCTTTTGTCACACGAAAGACTGCATCGATATAAGGAGCAGAGTATGAGATAAATGCAATTGCGGTATTGTATCAGTGCAGTAAAATACAGTTAGGGACAAAATTAAGTGGACACCTTTTAACCCTTTGCTCTCGAAAATATTTGCATTTTTAGTAAAATAGTTGCATCATTATATTTGTATTCAATAAATTACTAAACGCATTTCACACATTACCGGCCGGTGATTATAGCATAATTTTGAAAAATCTATGGTACACGGCTAAACACTTTTTAATGGCTTTTAAATCGTAAATTTTTCACTTTTAATCCTTTGCACTCGAATGGCGACTCTGAGACGCCAGACAAAATTGCCATATCGTTATTCGTAACAGATTTTAAAGGATTCTTCTGTGTTCTAGAAATTGTTACAAATTGCTAGAAGTTCAAATTCTCTATGAAAAAAACAAGTTCAATTTCATGTGAATAGTGTAAAAAAGATTATATAAAATAAAAATCTTTTAGGTTGAAAGATATGTCTTGATTTCGGAATTAAAATTGCTTCAGTCCAAAGGGTTAACAAAATATTCGTGCACATTATCTGGTAGAGTAGTCCTTCTAATATCTCAAAAAACTCTCAATTTAAAAAAAAAATTGTGAATTAGTTTTTAAAGGGCGTCTATTTAATTTTGCCCCCGACTTTGTGTAAGAGAGCTTCGAATTTCCGCTTCCGGCATCTTTATGTATTTCTGTTTAATGTAATTCGTTGTATACGCTTGAAGAAGTCATGGAAAACTACAAATTTCTGTGAACTTTCAGCATTGTTGTACATACTAAACAAAGTAGAAGCAGCAGTGGTAATAATAATGGTAGCGGTCGTAGCAGTAATCGTACTCTTAGTAACAGCAGCATTTCTAGTAGTAGGTTCCTAATAGTTGTACGTACTAATAGCAGCGGTTTTATTAAAAATAACTACTCTAAGATAAAATAAGAATACCTAATTCCCTGATTCTATATTCGACGACGAGGTACTCCCTTTGGAAATGTTTATCAAAGACTTTTGAACATGTCGATCGTGTGGATCATTGAAAAAGCATAGAAAAGAATGCGTGTAGAATTCTTCGAAGGCAGTGTTTGTCCGCAGAAAGTGCAATGCACTTCTGCGGAGTGAAGTATACGTCCTATAGAACTTATAGGTTAAGTGGTAGGTCATTCATTCTCCCCGTCGGAGTAATATTCTATCGGTGCTGGATCGCGTACTTTGCGAGAATATCTCAGACCCAAAGAATCCGCAAGACTCTCGATATGTGACAATACCTAGAGCAATGAAAATTATAGTTAGAATGTTACAACGGTATTAAGGCGGTAGACTCGTTCCCAGGATTGCAAGGATGCTAGATAGAAGATCAATCTAGGCCGCAGCTCAAAAGTCCTATTTTTACCTTTATGAGGCGTAATTATTCGGAAGCACAAAGCTGCGAGAGCTACATGCTGCCGAATAATGCAAATTACGGCTCGTAATCGTAAGATTGACCTTTTATCTAGCGCTTTTGACTACTGAAAAAGTCCATCGTTTGCATTATCGAGAAATGAGAAGGCGCAGCCCGCACCCTTGCAATGCTGGAAACGAGTCTATCCCCTTAACCCTCATCCGTCTCTTATTTCACAAACTGAATCTGCCCCTCTGTGTCAAATTAACGTAAACAGTTATCTTTCGATGCTTTTTTATTCAAATTGGCGAGTTAAAATTTATATCTTAGGTTTTCCGGTTGTGTTTCGCATTAAAAAGAAATAAAAGTCACAAAGTTTCCGGTAAATTCACCTACAAATAACTGCGTGAAACTGACATGAGGGACGGACGAGGATTAAACGTATTCTAGCCAGAGATAAAAGATGTACGACTTCGTTAGCTTACATAGTCCAACTGTTGCTTAGTGTGAGCAGCAGAAAGGCAAAACCGTATTCTACCTTCCATTAGGGGAGTTGCTGGGAATCCAACACCTACCGATGCTATGTTAAACTTTGTTAAGGTTCGTACAACCGCACTGTTAACAAAAATCAAAATTTCAGTTTTACGTTTCTCGACGTTTCTAGGAATTTCAGACCGTCTCTACGTACCCAATTTTTGAAAACAGATAGACTAACATCGGTACAACCGGCGAATCTTCGTTTCCGTAAATGATAACTCCCATCTGATTCAATCTACGCCGGAAATACCTGGTGTTCCTTGCCAGCTGTTTCGTTCTTTTTTGTCCATCACTTGTGCCGTCTTCGCCGGCAATTATTTTCATAGATGTGATAATTTGCTGCGCTACAGGCGGGGACATCGCCATTGCATATGTATGCGCGTGACTGTTTATCCTTAAATGATTGATTAATGTCTAAAATTATACAATCAGCGTTGTTAATATTATATTCGAAATTACCAGACGATTTAATATTATTGTAACAGAGCCTACAGTGTAAGCAGTGTAGCATGTTAAATCTTAAACGATTGATTAACGTCTAAAATTATATAGGTTTTGCACTCCAAATTCACCCTTTTGCAACTCAATTTCACCTTTTCCCAAATCAATTTCACCCTTTTTCAAATCTAATTTCGCAAATTTAACTTAACAGTTAATTTACATTTGATACTTTATTTGCAAAAGGGTGTATTGGACTTGCAAAAGGGTGAATTTGGAGTGCAAAACCTGTACAATGAGCGTTGTTAATATCAAATTCGAAATTACCAGACGATTTAACACTAGTGTAACAGAGATTACAGGAATCTCATACATACAGTATCGACAGTATCGAATCTTTTCGTCCGTTCAATATCTCTCTCACCTTTGTTCCAGCAATATATCCGCCAGCGGATCCAAAGCTTTTCGTAAATGTTCCCATAAGTATGTCCACGTCTCGTGGATCAATCCCATAGTAATCGCAAACACCTCTTCCACGTTTGCCCAGTGCGCCTGTACTATGGGCTTCATCCAGATAAATGTATGCCTGCAAGAACCATGCCGATAATTATTATACATCCTAATTGTTATGCAGTTAGGCCAGGAACACAATTGATCACACACTTCAAATCAGAATAACTTTTTTATGAATGGACCAAACGACTTCAATTTCTCTGCAAGGCTAGAAGATTTAGTTTAATAAATGACGTCTAATAAATATGTTGAAAATATGCATTTGGTCGGAATTGTGAAAAGCAATAGTAAAAACTGAATTTTACAACTGTTTTAGCTGGGTCAATGACGCAAATTTAAAAGATGTGTTCCGTAAACTCGTATAAATTATATACGTCTCTAAAAATTTCATTTGGTCGATTTCTACAAAAATTCTTTGAATGTACAGGTAAACTAATCCTTCTATCTTGGCAGAACAACTAAAGCCATCCGGCCGATTTCTAAAAAAATGATTTCGGTTTAAATTGTGCGACTGGCTCTACTTACTTTGTACTTCTTCTTCAGCTCCATAATCTGGGGTAAATGTACTATGGAACCCTCCATAGAATAAACACCTTCGACCACGATTACTATCTTCTTCCAAGGTTTTCCAGTTTCTGGCTGACCAAAAACTATTGCACTTTTCAACCGACTCTCCAAATGTTTTACACCTACGACGGAGAACGAAAATTTTTAGAAAAATTGAATTTCACGATTTCTTTTTCAATTCAGTCCACTTCGAACTTACTATTATGATTGAACACTCTGATAGTGGCACCGGACAATCTTAATCCAAGTATCAAGGAAGCATGATTTTTCTCGTCGCTAAGAACCAAGCAACCTTTACTCAACAACGACGGTAAATTTAGGGCATTTGTCGCGAATCCCATTCCAAAAACTATTGCATCCTCTACCCCGAGAAATCTGGCCGTCAGCTGTTCCAGTTCGTCGTGAATCGGCATGTTCCCTTAAACAATAAAATTGTCGAATCATTATACCACCAGAAATGATCATTATTAATCCTGGAAGAGTTGGTATTCGTACACCTTTTAGGTGATGTGGATGCACCGATGCACCCGCCAGGTGCAGTTGCACTGTATTCTTGAATGCAACCCAATTTTTTTGTCAAACCGATCGATCCCTTTTATTATCCTACGTACGAAAGTACTGAGCCAAGGCCATCGAAATGTCAATATTTGTGTCAGAAACGTACTTCACTTCAGTGAGTATCCAAAGAGAGTGAGTTAGTACTTTTATACGCAGGATAACAAAATAGATCGATTGGTTAAACAAAAAAATTGGGTTGGCTTAAAGAATAAATTTCGGTCCTTAACAGTTATTTAGAATATCGGTCCTTCATAACTGTTTCAAGGACCGAAACCGATATCATAACTGTTTTCAAGCCCTGTTTTGAAATGGCTATGTTACATTCCAGGCTAATTCGTATAGTTTTCATACAGCTTTGTTTTGCGATGAAATGCTTTTTGAAATGACAGGTTGATTGCAGAGAACGGTACGAGGGTTTTGCAACTGTAGGCGCATCGATCGAATTTATACGTACACATTGCCATTCTAAAAGCGACTTCCGCACCCTGTTGCTGTTCTTGTTGGTCTTTCTAGGGCGAAGACAACACGCTAGGGAGGGTAAGGGGAAGCGCAAACAATTAATTACCGAGTTCGAGACGAGCACTGCAGCTGGCACAGCCAAATTCCTTTAGGGTCTCGATACTCTGATCAGCACATTTCCCGGTTGACTCGGCAAAGCCCAAGTAGTTGTACGATCCCAAATTTATACATTCGGTGGTTGTCCCGGTAAACCTGAAATAAGAAAAAGCGAATCAGCGTGGACACTTTTTCAACGAACTGCCGGGGCTAATTTGATCGTAGAATGCGATTTGGAGAACGATACGAGCAGCAACACGATTAAACAGCATCGAACCAATAAACCGGTCGCGATGCACCGAAATGAATTTCAATTAAGGCGGTAGCCTCGTTTCCAGCATTGCAAGACTGCGGGATACGCCTGCTCATTTGTCGGTAATGCAAAGATGGGGTACTTCAGCAGTCTAAAACGCTAGATAAATGATCAATCTAGACGCAGTCGCTCTCAAAAGTCCTAGTTTTACGTTTACGAGGCGTAATTTGCTTTATTCGGAAGCACAAAGCTGCGCAAGTAGCTATTTTCATTTTCAAATTACTGGTTTAAATTACTAGTACGCCTCGTAAACGTAAAAATAGGACTTTGGAGGGGCTTTTCAGTAGTCAAAAGCGCTAGATAAAAGATCAATCTAGGCCTCAGTCGCGCTCAAAAGTCCCATTTTTACGTTTAGAAGGCGTAATTTACATTATTCTGCAGAAATTACGCGATTATCCAAAATTACGCTGCCGAATAATGTTAATTACGCCTCGAAAACGTAAAAATAGGACTTTTGAGGGGCTTTTCAGTAGTCAAAAGCGCTACATAGAAGATCTCAGTCGCGCTCAAAAGTCCCATTTTTACGTTTAGAACGCGTAATTTGCATTATTCTGCAGAAATTACGTAATTATTCAAAATTACGCTGCCGAATAATGTTAATTACGCCTCGAAAACGTAAAAATAGGATTTTTGAGGGGCTTTTCAGTAGTCAAAAGCGCTACATAGAAGATCAATCTAGGTCTCAGTCACGCTCAAAAGTCTTATTTTTACATTATTCGGAAGCACAAAGCTGCTGCAGTAGCTATTTTCATAATAATGTGAAAGCTACATGCTGTTGAATAATGAAAATTACTATTACGCCTCCTAAACGTAAAAATAGGACTTTGGAGGGACTTTTCAGTAGTCAAAAGCGCTACATAGAAGATCAATCTAGGCCTCAGTCGCGCTCAATCGTCCTATTTTTACGTTTAGAAGGCGTAATTTGCATTATTCTGCAGAAATTACCCAATTATCCAAAATTACGCTGCCGAATAATGTTAATTACGCCTCGTAAACGTAAAAATGGGACTTAATTATTATATTATTTTATCTAGCGCTTTTGACTACTGGAAAAGCCCATCTTTGCATTATCGAGAAATGAGAAGGCGATCCTGGAAGCGAGTCTACCCCCTTCACTAAACGTACTAAACGTACCGCGATCAAAATGACTGGTCTTATATTTTCCAATTATATATAGAAATGATAAAAGTCCATTTATGAAAAATAATGCAATGAATTTTCTTGTCCAAGCATCTACCATATTGAAAATTACAGACAGTCCCAATAAATTTAGTGTTGCAATTTTGCATGCTCGGTCGGTTTAATATTTAAACGAGAACGCAAGTTTTCAGTGCGTCGAGACCGGTTTCGCCCTCCAAATTCACCCTTTTGCAAATCAAATTCAGCCTTTCGCAAATAAAGTACTCCTAAGTAAGTTTTTGTAGAAAGAAATCAAATCAAATGTGAATTTTAATCGTTAAAAAATTCAAAATGTTGTTTATTGCAGATATGTATGAAATACTTATTTAAAAGCAATTACCAATTGCGGGATTGCAATCCCTAAATCCCAGATCCATCCCGCGGGATTGCGAACCCTAGCTGTACCCTCCTGTCCATGGCGACTTCTTCTGAACTCCAGGAAGATGCTTTCAGGTGTAATTAATTAAAAATATTCTTAACACGTGAAATTGATTTGCATATAAGGTTGAATTCGACTTGCTAGAGGGTGAATCTCGAGTGGAGAACCTATAAAAGCGAATATACGCTCGGTGGCCGCAAAACCTCTTCATATACATAATACACTTCATCACATTTAATCAAGACAAATGTCTGGCTTCCTGTATCTCCAATTGGCTCGTTACGATTTTCGAATCTGTGTAGTCTCTCTCGCTTCCGAAATGACCGACGGGAACAATGGAAATCTCGACTGATACCGTTCCGATCCGGTTCCAATGGAATCGCTGTCAAGACGCTCGTGACAATCGTGACCGATCATCAATCAACGGTGACATTGCACCGAGCAATTTATAATGGTGGGAATAATCGCTTGTGCGATAACACGGTCACTTTTCCTCGGTGAAATTCTTAGTATGTTCATTGTAGACAACTTACTGGAACGACCATCCGTAATCTGGTGTTATTCTATCTTTAAGCGTAACGGTCGCACCTGGAACAGAGCATATCGGCCTGTTCCAGCAATCTCTCACTCTTCTGTACACGTATCGAAGATAAAACCTTTCGAAATTTTCGTAAAGCGGCGCGTAACCCTGCAACAAATATTCTCGCCTTAATTGCTGTCCCACCTGCGCTCGCACAACAATTATTCCGCTCGAGAAACCCGTTAGGTAAAAGCACAAATACTCGAACAGTTCAGAAAAATTCTCCGCGCGTATAATGTTAGGTTGTTGCATATGGAATGTCCGATTTTTAGCAATGACATTAAACAAACGCAATTTTGTATTCCCAATGTTTCAAGTTTCTTGATTGTATCACGGTAAAAATAAGATATTATGGTCATTCACAAGATTGTTAACTTGATTTTGTAGTTCTTTTTTATCACCAACGATTAGTAAGCTAATTAATCACCACATTTTCACCAAAAATCAATAAGTCAATTTAAAATCAAAAAGTCAATAAGTTACTTTCCCAGACACGTGGAAGGAACACACGACAGTCGCGTTGGTTGAAGAAGTTCAAACAACATTTTCACAAATTAGAGAATGCAATTAAACAAATTGTGATACAATGCAATATACATATGCACACATATGCACTTCAGATATCTCGAATAACCATGACGTTATCAGAATTGCTATCGCTGTTGTCGTAAAACAATTATCCGACAAATTGCTTTGTGAATAGGATAGTTAATCCGGGATGTTCTTACAGAATTATGGAAGTGTTGATATAACACTATTCCATTCAATCCACGTATTTACATGTTATCTTTATGAATATTGTCTTCCTTGACGCGGATATGACTGTGCCTCGTCCGGGATAATTATTTTCAGCATTGTCTTCGAGTGCCAATGAGAAACTAATTGACCCGTTGGCCTGGAAGACTGGTTAGATTTTTCTGTCCCAAGAATGTCGGAGGACCTTGAAAAGGGTGGTTTCTTAAGTTATTCGAAGCCAATTTTTCCTTTGCGAAAATGTTAACAAAGTTAACATGCGTTAACAAAGCCGCAGAGAACATTTTTGCAAATGAAAAAGTTCTCCGACATTTTTCGGACACCCTGTATATTTATTTACCTTTCTTTCTACAATATTGTGACACAAGTCTGTAAATATGTTTCCGTGAAAATAAGACAAAATTTAACCCTCTGCAGTCGGAGCAATTTTAACGCGAAAATGAAACATTTCTTCCTACCTAGAATAATTCCATTTTCTATATCATTTTTTCCATTTTATGGATATGAAATTGATGTAACGCCTCCTCAAATACTTAAACGTTTAGTAATTGATTAGATACCAACATATTTAACCCTCGCAAGATCTAATAACACATAAATAGTAAGGTGGCCCCGACAAATGAATTTCATAAATAGCCTCGTTTTTAATAAATTTGGGATAAAGAATAACACAGTATGAAAAGTAAACAGATTTAATCTTATCCATATAAAAATTCTTTTCAAAGATCTGAAGCTGGGGTCTCTGAGATTCCACATTACCTTGCGAAGGCTAATAATCTAAACAATATTTTGAATTATAGCAATTTTTCGTGGCGACTCTGAGTCGCCACTCGAATGCTAAGATTATGTCTATTTTACATTTTCTTTTTTAATTTTCTGGTTATTTCCAACCGCAATTACGACTATGTTTATTGTAAAAATGGACCTCAGTCAATTTGAATACAATCAAATTCGAACACGTCTGAAGCTCTCATTGTTACCAGACATATAAGCGACTATTGTTCCGCGGGAATCGTGATATTCTACCTCGAAGAACACTCCGGTTTAACGCTGGCAGTACCGAGCATCAAAAATTCTTTTTTGCAATATGTGCACGAATAAATAACTTCATCTAAAAAAATTCCATTAACCACCTCTATGACGTCACCCATTGTAAATACGTTCGACCAATTTATTGTTTCTAGTGTTAATTACAGTTGGTCTCACCGTTTCGCGAACTCAACTATCAAAATCAATTCCACGGTGTCCATTCGTTGGACTCCGTTACAATCAATTTTAGCTCGTGGTCGCACTCGTACGTAATATGTAGAACATTCATCGCCACGAATTGTTTCGTTTAAACCACTATGTTCTGAATTATGTATGTCATTCTTATTTCCCCCTGTTGCCTTCGTTCTAAGAACTTCAAGACACTTCGAATAATACGTACGCTAAGATACAGTGGGTGTACAAAGCGTTCGTACACCTTTTAAAATAGAATAACTTTTTTATAATTGTACCAAACCACCTGATTTTTTATAATCAATTAGAAGCATTAGTTTACGAAATGATATGCAGAAAAGATTTTCCAAAAATCACAATTTACAAGGCTACATGCAAAAATAAAAAAAAGGCATTTTTTAAAACTTTTTTGTTTGGGCCCTTAATGGAAATTGAAAATATGTTTCTAAATTTTTCTGATGGTTTTACTTTTTTAAATTACACCTATTCGTTTCTGCCATAAATGCATCAAATCCGCTGTCTAATGTGTGAGCTGTATTATACACACGTATATGATCGTCTGAGCCAGTCTAAGGAATTGTTGACATAAAATCGAGTAATAAAATAATATGGTTGAGGATCGTCATTGTGTACTATCTTACCTCTCTGTTGTACTCTTTCGCGACTTTCGGCGTGAAAAATAATTGGTTTATAAAACCCAGGAACATAAGAATATAGAAGCCGAAGTGGGTCAATGCCGATGTAATGAATGGTACCTTCTCGAACGACTCCTTCGATCTTGGGTTCGTCCACTCTGCTTTTGTCCCTTTCTCTGGAAACTGAGGGCATATTCAATCTCGATCAAATTTCTCCTTTCTGATCAATCCTGGTTTTTCTTTGCCTAACCTCCGATATCATTCACTCCATTTATTTATTTATTAATCTACAGTAAAACCTCCTTTACTGTCCGGGGTCGCCGGTACGATCACTGTCCAGTGCCTACCCCCTCCACTGTTATTTTCAGCAAAATATTTACAATAAAAGTAATCAAATATCTCGTGTGATGAAATTCAAATATTTCTAATATTCTTCCAATAAAATATTATGTATTTTCAAATATCACTTTAAAAACTTATTACATGAAGTACAATATTTATATTTTAAAAATTTAGATCATGAAATCAAATATTTCCATTGAAAAATCTGATACAGAAAATAAAATGTTTTACTATCATGATCTGACATGAAATGAAATACTTTAATCTTACTTAAAGCATTAGGTCATCCTTGGGAAATAATTTATACTTTTAAAAAATTTTTAGCAGAGTATTTACAATAATAAAAATAATAAAATATTTCGAGATGAAAGCCAAATATTTCTAATATTCTTCCAATAAAATACTATGTATTTTCAAATATCACTTTAAAAACTTATTACATGAAGTACAATATTTATATTTTAAGCATTTAGATCATGAAATCAAATATTTCCATTGAACAATCTGATACAGAAAATAAAATGTTTTATCATTATGATCTGACATGAAAAATTAAATACTTTAATCTTACTTAAAGCATTGGGTCACCCTTGGGAAACAATTTATACTTTTAAAAAATTTTCAGCAGAGTATTTACAATAATAAAAATAATAAAATATTTCGAGAAGAAAGCCAAATATTTCTAATATTCTTCAAATGAAAAACTATTCTGAGATACTATTTTAAAAGCTTATTACATGAAATAAAATATTATATTATCAAAGTTGTACGCATATACTTTAAAATATAAATACGATTATTAATATCTATTATTTAAAATACCATTTCTATAAGTAGTAATATTTCTGTAATAAGATATTTCAACTATATGACTTAGCAGAAAGTGTACACGAAATTTTATCAAATAGTATGCAATTCCTCCATACGTAAACATTCTTTATTATTAACTTGTACCGTAACTAATCGTGAAGGAACAGCGTGTTACAAACATGTTACATTCTTTCAGCGCGAACTTCAGAGTCGATTATGTATTCATTATACAACAGTATGCGGATAAGAAATATTTGCTCGGTGTTTAACACAAACCTACCGAGCACAAAAAGTGATTAAAATGTTTTAGCTTGTAAAAATGACAAGGCTCCATTTATTTATATTTTCTGCAATTTTTGTTACAACTTGTGCTTGGACAAAGAAATTTGTATACAATAATTGTAAAATGAAAAGTGTTAAACAAAACTAAACGGCATCTTCTGTTTTATATATTTGATTATTAGTTGTTTTTAAAAAGCTTTTACTTACAAAGTTAAACGTCGATTTTCACAGCTGAAGTACATCTAAATTAGAATTGCGGAGGCAAAATAAAGCACCTAAACGCGTGGTAAATAATTAAGTTAATGTAAGAATTTGTCTCTCGACTTGTAAAAGTTTTTTAAAATGGAATTTGTATAATTTCTATCGTGTCTAATTGTAACGTACGATCATAGAGCTAATCAGTTTAAAACAAAGTTTCCCGCTAACGCTAAAAACTATTAAAAACACCGGCGACAATCCAACAGTATCCGTATGAATAAATAAATTATATCAATAATTCCCTACGTTCCATCAATTTTCCATTAAGTATAAAGTACGAATTGCTAAAAGATTTTGCTAACCCAAATATTCAAAGGACTGAAAATAATTTTCGATTGTGTTTCATGATGTTTTAAAATAACCATTCAATGCTGATGTAACTAGCATACGATAAGAAATAGAAGTATTCCACGTGACTAGTTTCCTGCATTAAAAAACAGCGCGAGTACCAAAATCGATAACCTCGACCTCTCGCCGCGTAATAGTAACACAGACTCAATTGTAGTAAGCATTGTTCGAAGAAGAATGTACACGAGTAAGTATATACAGTGCGTGTACATAATATTCGTACACCTTTTAAAAACAAATAACTTTCAAAATTCGACCCAACAGCTTAAGTTTTTTGAGGCGTTAGAAGGATTAGTTTACTAGCAAATGTGTAAATAATACTTCTTCAATTGAAAGTTAAAGGGAAATTTTTAATTAAAATATAAATTAGTAAATTTAATTGAATTTACATAGAATTTAAAATTAAAGGGATAACTCGAATTAAAATGTAAATTAGGAAATTTAATTGAATTTACATAAGATTTGAAATTAAAGGGATAACTCGAATCAAAATGTAAATTAGGAAATTTAATTGAATTTACATAAGATTTGAAATTAAAGGGATAACTCGAATTAAAATGTAAATTAGTAAATTTAATTGAATTTATAAGAAATTTAAAATTAAAGGAAAATTTTAAATTAAAATATAAATGAATAAATTTATTGTAATTTGTATAATTAAAATTGAAAGGATAATTTAAATTAAAATATAAATTAGTAAAAATTGAAAATGACCGGTTCTAGATTTTTTATTTTACGATGATTAATATAATAAAAATAATTTCATAAGAAACGATTGTATAGATATCTTTAGTGGAGCACATAAAATCAATCTTGTCATTTTTATAAGAGAACATGTCTTAGTGTTGAAATTGTTATTGGACGCAATTGCGAGGGAAAAAGTATAACGGCCACGATTTCTAAATTTTTTATCTCTGCCTGTAATGAAAACTTAGTAGCTTTCTTTATGCATTTATGAAGAAATCAGTTGGGTGAAATATAAAACAGTAAAGGATTAGAAAAATTTCAGAATGTCGTAATGTTCTTTTTAATGTAACAAATTCATTAAGGGATGAAATCAATTTTTATTTTATTCCTGCTTCCCACGATCAATGCAGAACATTTTTATTTGGCATAAAGATCCGCAGTTATTATACATGTACAAAGTTTCATCGGAATCGATCAAAGTTGTTATGAAATATAATTGATTGAAAATTCAAAGATTTTTACATCTTACATTACCCATAACATTATTTTCATACAGGCGCAGATAAAAAATTTTAAAATCATTTTAAATTTTAAATTAAATTAAGTGGCCAAATTATTTACACATTAGCTAGTAAACTAATCCTTCTAACGGATCAAAAAAACAAACTCGAGCTGTTGGATCGAATTTTGAAAAAATTATTCATTTTTAATGAAACGTGAACGTTTCAAAATAAACAAATACGATGGACAAGTGTTGCCGGTAAATTCGAAAGTCGAATTTTTTTTACTGTGTATGCGATAACGAGTCCCTACATTCGAATATGAAATACAGAAATATCACGAACAGATATCCTGGCCAGTAATATGATTCATCAGAGTTCGATAAGAATACTTTATCACGGAAAATCATTTATAGAATTTACGCGATACACTGATAATTTCTTGTAACCTACGTATACAATGTCAAAATGAATTTCTAACACGATGGTTGCACCGAGAAACTGTGTGGACGGAAATAAATATTATGGTGTTTTCTATACTCGTGTCTTGTGACCGTTAAAAACGAAACTGTCGCGCGAAATGTAACACTGTAACACAGAATGTGGTATGGACATCGAAGCCCCGGTATATATGTATATTTATTATACTAAACTACGATAATATTATTCCCCAATGTTTCAAAGCAGATGTCCGACGACGAAGTACGTTTCCTCCGAAGTTAGTCACGTGTTGACATTGAATGTGTTCGATAATTGATAAGTATCGTCGCAAGTACCTCGAGTTCCGAGGACAGGTTAGAATCGCGGGGTACAATGATATCGGCACATAAGTCAGTTACATATTAAATGAACTGAATTAGTTTTAGTTGACAAGATCAGAGAACAATTTTAGGGTGCTTCAGTATTTATATTTTATTCGCAACATTTTACATTCGTTTTGTTTAAAATGGGCAAATAAATATGCACCATTTGAAAATCAGATTCAACATCCAAATTTTGATTCAAAATAAATTTCACTACAATAGCGATGTAGCAGACATGGCTTTTCTAAGTCACCGACTTCAGTGACTCGAGCGTTATGGCGTGAATAGCCATCGTTCGCTCAATTAAAGATAACTCCATCTTAAAATTAGTTCGGTTCATTCCACTCCTGCGTATTTGTTCAACAATGTTTTGAAAGGTAGAAGACAGCTGGGTTCGTGATTTCATTCTGAACGAATGTTATTTCGAATTATATTGTTGTAGGGAATTCAGGTCGAAAAAAAGAATCCTCAGATTTCTGACGGAACTATTTAACCCTATTTCATAGATTCCTAACAGTACCAAGTACGGAGCTGGGTAAAATAGTATTCTAAATAGAAAATAATACCATTTATTTTAAAGTTGCGTGCAACTTTGAAAATAAAATATTTTATTTGATGTCATGTTTTCAAAATAGTATTTTATTTGAAGAAAACAATGGTTCATATTCAATACATTTATGAGTATGAAATATTTGATTTTATGATCTAAATTCTTAAAATATAAATATTGTACTTCATGTAATAAGTTTTTAAAGTAGTATTTGAAAATACGTAGTATTTTATTTGAAGAATATTAGAAATATTTGGATTTCATCGCGAGATATTTTATTACTTTTATTGTAAATATTTTGCTGAAAATAATGGTTCATATTCAATACATTTATATGTATAAATTGTTTCCCAAATTAAAGTATTTCATTTCATGCCAGATCATTATAATAAAATCTATAAATATTTAACATCGTGGTTTAGATTGTCAAAATAAAATATTCTACTTCTATTTGAAATATTATTTTTTCAAGCCGAATAAAATCTAAAACACCAAATATTGCCCACCTCAAGTATCAATGATAAAGTGATTTTATCGGTGCTAACGAGACGCGTTCTTATAGAACATAACTACGCTATTTAAACAAATGATTAAAGATATAAAGACTGCACAAACGGTCTTCTAATTTTTATCTGTTGCTTCTATAACATTAACATGTCTATAAACATTCTAAACCTCGATATCATTACTGGGTACTTTGACTTAGGAAACCGTTATTTTATACATACGGTATACTTTCTGAGAATAGTTCAACAAACAATGTAAGTTTTAGGTGAAGGAAATGTGCGTGACAGGTGACGATCTAACCTGTACACGTCCATTGCTCTGTGAACCGGCATGGCCATTACTTATGGTGTCTTCGCGAAAGGTTAATCCGTTAATGTTGTTAGGTTTCTCCTCGTGTTCGTTCAGTCTTCTCCTGGTGGTAGCTTGTGCCGCCATTTTGCGAAGGGTAAGCAAATCTTTCACCAAGCCGTAGGTCCGGAAAGAGAAAAGGAGAGAAAGAGAAAAAGAGAGTGTGAAAAGGGAGGGAACGCACACGTCTTCACAGCACGACGAACAAGCAAAGACTGATGCTCGAAAAGCTCGAAGCCACGCGTCGTGATATTACTCGCGCATGCGCCATCGTTCCCCCGACTTTATGACCGCGTTTTACGCAGAAACGTGGGGATAACGCAGGAATACAGCGGTACACGCAAGCGCACATCCAATGAATTAGTATGATTACTCCCAGGATTAGTATACATTTGAAAATAACGATAATTAAACAATTGCGAGCACTGAAAGGGTCGTCTTATAACTGACCTCTTTTACCATTCTTTCTGCAAACAAAAGAATCTACAAGCAATTAACAATTTTATCATCGAATTCCAAATGAAATTGTACATTTATAAGAACAACGACACTTCAAGATAAACACGATGCGATCAGACGTGGGCATTATTTATTACTATTTAATATTTAGGTTTTATTTTCTGCTCAGTTCAGATAAGATATACAATTATCGAAAATAAAATATTTTACTGTTTGCGTCGTTATAATACTCTGAGAATAGATTGTAAAATCAAGCCCATTTCCGGGCTGCCGAAGTAAATAAATTATAATACTCTGAGAAATCACATATACTTATGGGTGTTCTAAATAATTTAATATAAGAAACTACATCGTTCGCTAAATTTTAAAAATTCTTGCAATAATAAAAAAAAAGTGCAATAATATTTAATATTGAAGATAAAAGCAAAATATATATATTTTCATTATTCTTGAAATAAAATACTGTTTTCAGACATTACTGTGTCAAATAAAATATTTAATTTTTAAAGCTGTACGCGTACTTAAAAATAAATAGGATCATTTGCTATTTACTGATCAAAATGCTATTTTATCCAAGCCTGGATACGGCAATGGAATTCAAGCGCAACATGCCTATAGGTTTGTGGACAAGCTACGACGACACTGAGGTCACGGTTTTTATACTTACTCCCAGACACCCGTCAAGACCTCACTAAACGTTATTAGTTTATTAGAAATACGATATGGTCACGATACTGTCACGATCTCGTTAACGGTGTTCAATCACGTTTTTTTGAAACAGAGATCCTTTTTATTATCCAGGTACATATTCGTGGCTACGCTATGCGGCCGCAATTTTAACGCAGGATACCGGCTCGGCACATGCGCGTTGAGCTCCTCGCGTGCGCATTCCATGTGTTCGTAGGTGTAAACCCGCAACCACTTATAGTCGACAAATCGTATCCTTCTGTGGATTTGCAATAAAAAAAAATCTATATGTGCCCACCACAATAACTAGACAAAAATGAGTAGCTGTAAATTAAACGTATTAAAAAAGAAAATAAATGTCTATTTTACTCGAGTTTGTTGCAAATAAGACAGGATATTTTTATTTAAAGTCCGCTGTCTAATAAAGAAATAAAAGAAAACCGCGACGTATGTAAAATATGAAAACGTTCTCTTTGATGTAGGCTGTTCTAGAATATTTTTATTTTGCATTAAAGTCCGCTGTCTAATAACAATAGAAATAAAAGAAAACTGCGACGTATGCAAAATATGAACGTTCTCTTTGTTTGATGTCGGCTGTTCTAATTACACAACATTGAAATGTGTAATAGGCTCTTCCTGTTCTATAATTATGCACATTGTTGCTCAATGTTGCGTTATTGCGTAAGCGAATGAAATACTTTAGAAAATCAGGTATTCAAGAATTGTCGCAGCGAAAAATAAAATAGATCTTCAATATTTTCCGAGTATATGTTACTCATCAAAATCCAATATAACGTAAGTAACCAAGCTGCCGAATGTGTGTGACTCATTGTCTTGAACTCCCACGCCTCCCTCCATCTTCAAAACTAAGAAGAGGGAGAACGTAGTTCAGCTCTGATTGGTTCGACCCCAGTGGCCAGCGAATCTCACTGGATCCTAATGCTGAGATTGTAATTGCGTATACTTCTACTAGAGCTCTATTCTCAAAGTAGAAATAATTTGGCGATATATTCCTTTCGTGATTCGTTCAAGCAATAACATGTAATAGCTACAAAAATGTATTTCCGACAATTTCAACCGACATTTACCTGAGCCAATGAGGTACCCGCAATATGTACGGCCCTGGATGAAACGTTGATAGTGGGGCGAGAACCCTCTTACGCACACCCTGCGAAGTATTCTGTCATGGAACGTGTTTCAGAATTGAATCCACCCGTTGGCGAGTGAACGTTCTCCGTTTCGTTAAAGAATCGTGCAACACCCGATAACAAGTGACAGGAGATACAGTGGGAACGAAATAGTTCAGCTTTTAATTTTGAATAATTCGACAAAGTGGAGTTGCGAGAAAAGAGTGATTGAAAGTGAACGCGAGACGATATCGAATTACTGCACCGGAATAAATTTTTATAAATCGCGCTGAGCATCGAGCATAGAAGAAACACAAAAGGTGCTGAACGTCCTTTCGTGGTAACTTGTGGACATTTCGAGATATCAGAAACACCATAAGAAAAGGTAAATTCTATGACAGGATAATCGACTCCTCGCGTGTAGCAAAGATGGCCGAGTTGAAGGAGCAACCAATCAGAAGAGAGCACGATTCGATGGACGACTTTGAGCATCTCGAGCACGTCCAGGACGGACAACCGGCTCAAATCGATTTGGGTCAGCCGGAATTTTTGAAGAAATCTCCTCTGGAGCCGATCGGTAATATGCAAGGAGATTTACTAACCTTCTCCCCTAATCCACCGTCGAGCAAAGCTCGCGATTCGAAGAACGCGACAGCGTTGCTGCTAGATGCGGAAAAAGGTAGATCGGTCCAGGAGAGTGAATTTGAGGTTAGATCGAAGGAGCCGGAGGAAGACCTCTTGACAGGTACGATAGAAGACCAATCGGAAGTGATGACTATCCAGCCGGTGATCAGTAAAAAGGAAGATGAGATACTTAAACAGGAGATGAAACATCCAATTATCGATACTATTCCGAGTGCTTCCTACCATTCAGAGATCGTTTCTATCACGGAGAAAAAGTCTGACGATTCGTGGAACGTCGTAGAGAAGCCTGAACTTGTTCCAGAGAAACCTGAACCCGTTTTAACGAAACCTGACCCCGTTCCCGAGACGCTGCAACCTCTTTCGAACGAGGGGAAAAAGGTAGACAGTGCGGAGGAATGCCAATTTATCCACGCGGATAAAAAGGAACGAACCAGTGCGCCAGAAACTGGCGAATCCGAATTCGAATCGGAAGTAGAAGCGTCGCCGATCAAAACTTTCAAGCCAGTAAAGCAGGAACCTAGACGGGAAGTAATCGAAGAAATAAAAACCGCGCCAAAAGAAAAATTCCCCAGAATCGGCATCGGTAAGTTCGTTTCCGTAACTGTCGTTTCAAATACATATTCGAAATGAAATGGAACAGATTTATCAGTCATTTCTCCATAATGTACATACATATTCTGTATTAGATGTAGAAATTATTTAAAATCCTTCTCCGTGATAATCATCACGGTTACGTCCTTGTTGTCGACCTGTAAAATCTCGAAAGCAGAAACGATTAGCACGAAATGTTAATTAATTTACCATCTTCGCACGAAGTGAACCACACTTCCGCTTGACTACAACGTCATCGCTTTTCTGAGCCGTAACGATTCAACTATTTATTCCAGACACGCCGTATTCCCCTCCGCGACGGTTCGCTCTTTCATAGAACTGGTCTCATGAGTAATTGATTCGCGAAGAGACATCATTTCTGTTCATATACTCTTAGACCGATTTTATATTTTACAATTATTGCATTTATAGAAATTCACTTTTTGAAGATTTGCACGTAACACTTTCCACGATTTTTCAAGTACTTGCGATAATCTGACAGAAACATATTTGAAACAAATGTTGATCAGTAATCAATTGGCTAGACATTGCGATAAAAAAAAGTCCGAAATTTTCTTTTGATTATTGTTAAAGCCATCTTCATTTCTTTTTAAATGGCACTTTTGTATTATTGACTCAACAGTATTATAGCCCGCATCAAGACGAATTCAACGACGTAGTATACCGTGACTAGACTGCGCGTGTTTATGCAAAATAAAAATTTTCTTCGTCGCTTAGATGCAGCGTATGAAAATTTCTTCTTGTTAAATCGTCTTAATGTTTTTACTGTTTTTCAAATTACATCCACCCATTTTCGTCATAAATGCATAAAATCCGCAGTCTAACCGTGACCTTCGGATGACCTTCAAAAATGCCATTTAAAAAAATGAAGACAATAAAAAGAAATTTTTCGAATTTTTTTTTATTGCAATATATAGCCAATCTGATTAACTTTTGTTCAAAATATGTTTTTGTCAGATTATTGCAAGTATTTGAAAAAGCACACTGTATATTGAACATTACTAACAATCTCGATAAATTTAGGGTTGCCATTTTTACCAGATACTGTTAATGCTTGGTAGAGGTTTAGTGTTAATCTAATCAACGCGCAATTAAAATCAGTACTATATTGGAAAAATCGCATGGAATTGTACACGGACAAACCGCGATATGTCTGCGACAGATAAAACGGAAAGCAATCGCTGATTCTTTATATTTTGTTGATATTTGCTGTCAACACATTACCGATCGGTGGTTATTGCATAATTTTGCAAAATCTATGGTACATGGCTGAACTTTCTAATGGAACCTTCAATTTTCATTGTAACCTAACAAGTCATCCTCAATAACCCTTGCCCTACGATTTATTTTACGGTTTACGGTTTTAATTTCCTAAAAAAGGAGAAAATTTATATCCATTGGAAACAGAATTTCATTTCGGTTTAAAGGAAATTAGGAACATACATATTTATTAGACTCTGTTCTAATGTAACAGAAAATTTTGGTAAAACACTTAATTAATTCTTTTATATTAATTATATTAATCCTATATAATCCTATATAAAATAATCCTATATAAAAAAAATTAATAGGCTTTCGGTAGGTAAAGTGTTAACAACGAACTTAATCTTTTGTTACGACACTTCGGTATGCCACACATGACATTTTGGTTACCTTGTAATTAAGTAGGCAGAAGTCATTGTTCTCTCATCGATAATAGCGTCTTAATACCGTTACGCACAAACAGGCGGTACGTAACGGTAACTAAGGAACTTGTGTTCGAAACCCGTCTCTACCAGCTTGCATATTCATATTTCTTCCTTGTTAAATTAGTACATGGAACTTATTTCACATTATGGCGTAATTCCATATCGCACCGTTCTTCATTAACCCTAACCTAACCCCTTGCCGTATTTTAACGAGTCAGACTCGTCATGAAGATTTTAACAAAGGCTAACAAATATGAATATTATGCCTTTCTTTTCGATAGATTTTATTCATTTATGACAAAAATGGGCACGTGCAATTTAAAGCAGTGGACGAATTACGAAGATTTAACGACATCAGTGTATTCATTTCAGCTTAATAAGATAATTAAAAGAAGAAAAAAATTTCTGTTTGGCTCCTGTGTCTTGCAATCAATGCAAACATTTTCTATTATTTTCGTTGAGTATTCAAATAAATATAGCCATACAAAAAATATAAATTTTCTTACTCTTCTACGACATTTTTCGAGATAAAGACGTGTTCTAATCATTGCAATTTTTCCAGGCAAACTTCAAGAAACTGAGAACAAATAAAATCTTATTTTCAATGCTAGTAGAATATTAAATTGTATGGAGTTTTATATTCCAGCATTTTTTAAATATTTCTAGAAGCCATAAATGCATAAAGATCCGCAGTCAATCAATTAAAATGAATAATTACTAGACAGCGGATCTTTGTGCAAAATAAAAATTGTCCAGCTGAATTGCAACAAACCGGAGTGACATAGAAATTGATTTTCTCTCTTAATATGTTGAATAGTTTGAAAATAGAATACAAGTATTTTTAAATTCGTCTGATGTATTTAATGTTCTAAATTGCAGCTACCCATTTTTGTCGTAAATGCATAAAATCCGCTGTCTAATAATTGCTTTTTCGTATCCCAGTTTCGAATGGAGCGTAGTATGTTATTATTGATTTTAAACATGTCCACCGCCGAACCTATAAATTCGCCTGACCTTCCGCTCATGCCGCGCCGGTTGCGTGCTTTGACAAATTGAGTTCAACATGTCCAAATCATTTTCCAAATCGTCACTACATACAGTGGCCGGAATTAATATTCGGACGTTCTAAAAAAGATAATAACTTTTGAAATATTGTACTATACGATTTGAACTTTTTTGGGGAGTTCGAGCAATTAGTTTACTACAGGATGTGAAAAGAAATTTTTTCAAAAATTGCAATTGATCGGAATTGTAGAAAAAATATTAAAAGTTGCATTTTACAATTTTTTTATGTGGGCCTGTAGCGAAAATTTAAAAAATACGTTTTGTAGATTTGTGTCAATTATATGCACTGTGAAAGTTTCATCGAAATCGGTTGAGGCGAGAAAAAACGATGGGCATTGAAAGATGTAAGAATTGTTAGATATAGGCCGAAAATCGTGAAAATCTGCAAATTTTACCATCTTTAAACGTTTATAACTTATTGGAACGTTGACCGATTTTGACGAAATTTTCAGAATATGTTTAATTCACACAGATATATAGGACAGATATAAACGTATTTTTTAAATTTTCAATATAGGCTCACATAAAAAATAGTAAAATGCAACTTAGTATTTTTTCTATAATTTCGATTTATTGTAATTTTTGAAAAAATTTCTTTTCACATCCTGTAGTAAACTAATTGCTCTAACTTCCCAAAGAAGTTCAAATCGTATAGTACAATATTTAAAAAGTTATCGTCTTTTTTAGAGCGTCCGAATATTAATTCCGACCACTGTATTTATTTTATTTGCACTTCGCTTACCACTAAACCTACCAGGAAGAGTCAAATGACCCATTTTAGATTTTTTATTTGACAATTATTGAGATTGTAAAGAGAATTGATTGAATACATTTTTTGACTCCAGTATATATTATAGCAAAAATATAAATAATTTTAATCTTGTTATTTTTATAATACCATACACATTAGCCACTTTTGATGGTCGATGGGTTTAGTGTTAACAATTAAAGCAAAAATAATAATGCGAAAGTAAATACAGATTAGTAATGATGGTCGCCAGTGACGGATACATGGTGAACGGAAAGTTCTCTTTTGGTTATCAGTGACTGTTATGGTCAACCGCGCTGTTACGCCGTTACGTTAATCTATCTATTCATCTCTAACTATACCGTGTGCATCACGTGACATTTATACGCGTTCTTTGTCTTTGACGCGATGATAAAAATAAATATGCCTCCTAGAATTATGGTTGACATTCGTCGGGCTAGCTTCATCGAAACTTTTTACGCTTCGGTAAACAGGAATCGCGTGGGTAATGGTCGCAATTTCTTGAAATATATGTTACACCATAAAGGAGGGAACGTATGGGTTCTTAGTACAATATAGTTTTTATGGTTACACTAAAGCACATATATATTCTCTCTGTCTCTCTCTCTCGATATTGATCCGCAACGGGGATACCTTACGACCTCTTTTGGTCGAATCAGTGGGTGCATCCAGATCATTGGAAAATTCACTAACGAGATAGACATCTTTTGACGATCAGTGGCTGCTCGATTTAATTTGACGATTCCTCGAATAGGGTAAACGTACAGTGGCCGGAATTAATATTCGGACGATCTAAAGAAGACGATAACTTTTTTAATATTTTACTATACGATTTCAACTTTTTTGGGAAGTTCGAGCAATTAGTTTACTACAGAATGTGAAAAGAAATTTTTCAAAAATTGCAATAGATCGGAATTGTAAGAAAAATACTAAAAGTTGCATTTTACAATTTTTTTATGTGGGCCTGTATTGAAAATTTAAAAAATACGTTTCGTAGATCTGTGTCAATTATATACACTGTGAAAGTTTCATCGAAATCGGTTGATGCGGAAAAAAACGACAGGCATTGAAAGATGTAAGAATTGTTAGATATAGGCCGAAAATCGTGAAAATCTGCAAATTTTACCATCTTTAAACGTTTGTAACTCATTGAAACGTCGACCGATTTTGACGAAATTTTCAGAATATGTTTAATTCACACAGATCTACAAAACGTATTTTTTAAATTTTCAGTATAGATCCACATAAAAAAGTTGTGAAATGCAACTTTTAGTATTTTTTCTACAATTCCGATCAATTGCAATTTTTGAAAAAATTTTTTTTCACATCCTGTAGCAAACTAATTGTTCTAGCTTCCCAAAAAAGTTCAAATCGTATAGTACAATATTAAAAAAGTCTTTTTAAGAGTGTCCGAATATTAGTGGGAGTCACTGTATTTCAAATAAGAGTAGATGCCCAAAAAAATATTTATTATTTATACCTAATACCGAAAATACTGGTATTTTCCCTTAGCAAATACCGGTTTCACGAAATTGCAAAATAGCACGAAATACCGGTATTGCAATCCCTATGCGATACCTATGAGAATTGAAAGAATCCTTCGAAATCTTCTTTTCCGAACAATTGGTCGCCGGGAATGCTGTTTCGATCGGAGGGATATTTTTATACATGATTCGAGATCGAAAAACTTCGCGTCTGACTCATGAATTATTTCTGACAGCAGTTTGCGTCATGTCACACCTTCCGACATTTTTTCGTACGATACGACACACGATCGGTATCGAACGTAGTTTTTCCACCAATTATAATTTTCATTCATTATGATTTACATTCATCAGTGATATATGTATACTGCTGCTCAAAAGTATGTGGACACTTACCGTGTTCATGAAATTTGTGATATTAATGTATATTTTTATTATCAAACAATATTTGTTGCTAAAGTCTATTATTATGAGTACTACTATTACCTAATTTAGTTATTCAATTTTCCTAAATAAATGAAAGGAAATCTATGGGATCACATAGATAGACAAGTCCCAAAACGATATCCCAAAACTGAAAAAAAAATTTCTGAACAAGAAAAGAAATTTTTTCAAAAATTGCAATTGATCGGAATTGTAGAGAAAATACTAAAAGTTGCATTTTACAACTTTTCATGGGGACCTCTATTGAAAATGTTTAAAATACGTTTTGTAGATCTGCAATTTCTACAACTTGCAATTTTCCTAAATACTTGCGAGTATTATTTCCGTTTACCAAAGTACTTGTAAAAGGTTCGAAACTGTCTGGCATAGGTTCGAATATATCTAGGAGTACTATTTCTATTTTTCGAAGTACTTATAGAGAGTTCGAATTCAATCAATCAAAGTTCGAACCTGTTTGCGAGGTACTTGATCCCATCCCTATTGCCCATCACTACAGTTACGGGGAGGGTGTTCTGCTAGTAGCCCTCTAGCGGTAGCAGAATTCGCCGCACGCATCTACACAACGCGGCATCTGACGGTCCGCGTATGAATCGATTCTGGCATCGCGATCGACCATCGCGCCACCTGTTCCCTGCACCAGCAACTGTGTATCCGATTCGGGTGGAAGCCCTGTCAGCTTTCGCAGCGTACCAATGACAGCGCAAAGTGGTGGGGGATATCTGGAACTGTCCACGGGTCGATAATAGTCGAGTCAGTCTTCTTCTCACCTCGAGCCGTGGTAGGTCGTCTTCGAGTTATAGGTATATCGGTCTCGAATCTCGCGGTACAACAATTTCGTTTCTTCCCGAGCGGAATCGAACCGAACGCTCCAGTGCGAACGAGCTTTAATTCGATACCTGTGAAGTAAGACAAAAGTGAGAGAGAGAGAGAGAGAGGAAGAAAGAAAGAAAGAGAGAGAGAGAGAGAGGAGGTCTCTGACAGAAAAGGGGTAGTGCTCGAATGCGATTCGTCGTCCTTGGTTCGATCGAGACGCAAGGTTAGGCGAAAAATGGAAGCGGAACCGGTATGCCCTATGAATTTTCCAGCCAAGGAAAAGGACGACACCGGCGCGGTTTGTAAGAAACCGTGTCAATCTAACGGCAACCCTTGCTTCTGGAATATTCTTGATCCGCGTACGTTCAATAATTTATCTATTATCACCGAACCGCGAACGTTTATGCTAAATCGTACACACCTATAACATCTAAGCGATCATCTAACCGAGCATTCTAGGTTAGGGCGCATAAACGTCCGCGGTCCATTTCTCGCGCTAGTTAGGCGAGTCTATACCGACAACCTGTCACATACGTCACCGAACGTGTTCCGCTGTGCAAAGTGCTGATTTTCGATTAGCGGACGCCAATTGTTTTGTCACACACGTCCGGGGGAAGAAACCACTGCATATTGAACGGTTCGCGTACTCGTTGCAGATCGGCTTCGACTAGAATCGATTGTTATTTCGAGAAATGTGGGCTCGTCGCCGCTCGCAAGAGAAACTCGCTCTTCCTCCCTTGCCCGTTGCATAACGATCGTAAAGCGATTTTACTTTGGCGGCAGACATTGTGTACGAACACCTCGCGTGCTATTGATATTGAAATCGCGATAGCGCACGCCCGCTACAGGGAAATAGGAACTTTGACATTTGAGAATTGACGTTTCGTTAGGAGTTGCCTTCTCTACGCCAAGATGTCGATGCGAACGGCCGCGTACGTTCTCCACCGGATTTTTAGCGGATACTCGTTTCTAGGATATTTCTCAGTTCTAGGTAATGCAAAGATGGGCTTCTTCAGTAGCCAAAGCGCTAGGTGAAACATCTAGTCCTATTTTTACGTTTGCGACGCGCAATTTGCATTATTCAGCTTTATGCTTCCGAATAATGTAAATTACTGTAAAAATAGGACTTTTCGGGGCGATTGCGGCCTATATAGATTAATTTTTTATCGAGCACTTTTCACTATTGAAAAAACCATTAAGAGTCCTATTTTTACGTTTGCGACGCGCAATTTGCATTATTCAGCTTTATGCTAGCGAATAATGTAAATTACCGTAAAAATAGGACTTTTCGGGGCGATTGCGGCCTATATAGATTAATTTTCTATCGAGCACTTTTCACTATCGAAAAAACCATTAAGAGTCCTATTTTTACGTTTAGGACGCGCAATTTGCATTATTCGGCTGTCTCAGCTTTATGCTTCCGAATAATGTAAATTACCGTAAAAATAGAACTTTTCGGGGCGATTGCGGCCTATATAGATTAATTTTTTATCGAGCACTTTTCACTATTGAAAAAACCATTAAGAGTCCTATTTTTACGTTTACGATGCGCAATTTGCATTATTCGGCAGCTTTATGCTTCCGAATATTGCAAATTACGTAGAAATAGGACTTTTCGGGGCGATTGCGACCTAGATAGGTTAGGTCTAGCGCTTTTCACTACTGAAGAACCTCATCTTTCGCATTATTGAGCATTAAGTCGGGTCCGCATGTAAGTCGGTGCTGCTGGTGTCGTCAAATTCCATCCGGAACGGTTTTAAGACAATTGCGTTGCAATATTAATTATTGTCCGGTCGTGCGTATGTTATATATGTTGTACAGTGGTACACATCATGTAAAAATATATTTGTAACGGCGTCATCAGTCGTCTTAATCGACTCACCCGTAGATTAACGGAGCGAACGGAAAGAAAATAAAACGGATAATTATATATGGGTCTGGGTGCATCGACTGGCTGACATGCGCAGTGGAAACACGATTTCCAAGTGGGTTATTGATCGAGCAGTATCGGTTTTTCTAAATATATTGCACGCCTGGTAATGTAAATAGCAACTTTTTAGACAGACTCGGACTAATTGCGTACCGGTTTAGACTGTAATTATCGTTGTCTCTCCGAGCCGTTATCGATCGTTATCAGCTCGCCTTTTGGACGTTGTACGTCGGTACCAGCCGAAATCTTTTCGACTTCCAATATCGGTGGGGCAAAGATCGATCGGGAATTATCGGACGCTTCGGAAAATGTTATCTGCTACCGCTGTATTCAGTATTGCGCGCTATGATTATTCCTGAGACACATCTTTGCATTGTTTATTGAGAATTTCCGTCGTTCTATGCTCAAGCGTATCTTTCCAAAGTTTTATTGACTGCGGATTTTCATGCAAAATAAAAATTTCTTCCTTCTTTTAATTATTTGATTAAGCTGAAACCAATGTCTTTAAATCTTTTTAATATGTCCATTGTGCTTTAAATTGTGCTTATACCACATTTTTGTCCTAAATACATAAAATCCGCAGTCTATTTAGAATTATCTTTCCACAGCTTTATAATTAGACTGCGGATTTTCATGCAAAATAAAAGTTTCTTTCCTCTTTTAATTATTTGATTAAGCTGAAACCAATACACTGATGTCTTTAAATATTTTTATTATGCCCACTGTGCTTTAAATTGTGCTTACCACATTTTTGTCGTAAATGCATAAAATCCGCAGTCTATTTAGAATTATCTTTTAACCCTCAGCACTCGAGCGGTGACTCAGAGTCACCACAGAAATTGCTGTACCATTGTTCGTAATATTGTTTACATTATTAGATAAGTTGGTATCTAATCAATTACTAAAGATTTAAGTATTGCGCGAGGTGTTATATCAATTCCATATCCATAAAATAAAAGGAAATCATATACAGTAGAATAACTTTATGGCCCAGCTAAAATAGTTGTAAAAATCAATTTCTACTACTGTTTTTCACAATTCCGATCAAATGCATTTTTTCCGACATATTTATTAGACGTCATTTGCTAAACTAATCCTTCTAGCCTTACAGAGAAATTCAAGTCGTTTGGTCCATTCATAAAAAGTTATTCCGACTTAGTTATGTGCGTAACTGTAGAATAAAATTATTCTAGATCGGAAGAAATGTTTAATTTAATTCGAGTTAAAATAGCTCCGAGTGCAAAGGTTTGATGAATTATTACATTAATTTCATTTATATTTTATTTATCTGGGTGTAACCTCTCGAAAATTGAAGAAGTGGCGTAGATTTGCTGATTATTAACACGATTGCTGAGGAATTATGCCCATAATTATGAAAAAGTGGTCTAAGTCAATGTAATTCACATTATTTCAAACTAAATTAATGTCATGTAATTTTTACGATATTGTCAGAAACGAACCGTTAAATAGTGCTTGTTATTTCAATTTTATATGGAATTTATTTAGTGTTGATATCCTTTTCCTTTTTAGATATCTCGAAACAAGAAATATACATCGCTTAAACAGCTTTCATAATTACGGGCACAATCATGTTACCTGTTGCACTCGGGATATGATAACGACGTGAATTTTTCGGCTTATTTTCAAGGAAATCGACTTTGAATATTTGCCAAGTATCTCGCTTCGTTAAATAGAGACGGAGTATGTTCAAATTCCATCGTTTAGCAGTGGAAAATTTTTGGAGAAATAGCAAAGGCACATGCCACAACAATCAAAACAGACGAATCAAAATGTTAATCAATTTAAAAATAACATGTTCGAACGATTAAAACGATTCGAATTAAAAGAGTTACAAGAAATTAAGAAAATGAAGGAACCGTGTACACGAATGTAGCAGAATATTCTACAGTTTTAATTTGCACTTCCAGTTGTATCATCCAAACGAGCACTTACTCGGCAATCAAAGCTTCTGATAAAATGATTTTATTTTCTGCTCCGAGTGCTCTCAGTAGATAAAATCAATGCTACCGCGAGAAAAATAGTTGCACGCAACAAGGGCGTGACTCGAACTTTTAATTCCGTCTGATACCGCATTACTGTGATATTGTTATCGGAATTAAAATTCAATTTAATTTCATAAATTGCGGTCCTGAAACACGTTTAAATTATAACTTCTTTCTATTCGATCTATGGACGCAAATTACTATTGTTTTGTCTTCTTTTTTCCTTTACAGATTTCACTGTTGTTGTTATTCTTATTTAAAAGAGGACGATCGTCCTTTTACTTACTGTTACTGTTCTTCTTTCGCATCTTATTATTTAAGATGCATTATCTCATTAAAAAATAATTTTATATTCAGTCTGATTGACTTTATGGAATTTTTATTTCACGGTGATTGTGTTCCTTATGATTATTAAGCTATGGACGCGATTACTAATTATTAGACAGCGGATCTTTATGCAGAATAAAAATTGTCCACCTGAATCGCAACAAACTGGAGTGAAATAGAAATTTATTTTCTTTCTTAACCCCACGATTAAAATCTAACAAATATCAATCGAAACAAAGTCTAAGAAATATGAAAGTTATGCGTTTCTTTTCAGATGAAGTAAAATTTGATTGGTTCGTGATCAATATTTAAGCATTAAAATAAATGTAACCATATAAAAAATGTAAATTTTCTTTTAGCAAGGGGCTAATATGGTTAAAATAATATAACAGTATTTTTAAATTTTACTAATGTTTTTGTCGTTTTAAATTACAAAATCCGCTGTCCACTAATTACTAGAGCTGTGCGAGAACTCGACCTCGGGACGAGTCGGGTCAAATCGTGTCGGGCCGGGATTGCTGAGAGTTTCGGGAGCTCGAACAACATTTCGGGACCCGACCCGACATTTAGACATCTAAACAATGTATCTAGTACAATTTAAAATAGCAGACGAATTAAAAAACAACGTGAATATATTATTGCAAATTGATCAAGACACGATTAAAGGCAGAAAGATGAAGATGTAATTAATTAATTCTTTGTGTCTTTACAGCACGTAGAAATCGTTAAAGAACGCAAGGATACACACTATCAAATTTAATAGCCTCGTTCCGTTTACAATATACGCGGAAGCATTAGCCGAACAATTTTTTATTTAACCCTTCAAGCGTCTAACGATCGGACTCTACATTCACAGTCCGCGATAATGAGCTGTCGAGGATCGCTTATGTCATATTCACGCAATTATGTGTGGCGTCGTAGATGTTCTAAACTTAGTTACTTCATTGTCTCCAATAAAGGAAAGGTTGTTGTTTATTTATCCTTGTTTCTTTCGCCTTAGCACTATCGACGCGAAATATCAGAAGAATGGGCGTTTTTAAAATTCATTCGTTGCGTAAGTTCATTCAATCTGAAATTCATTCGTTGCGTAAGTTCATTCAATCTCAAATTCATTCGTTGCGCATATTCTACGAAATAAACATTTCAAATGCTATACAATGTTTTAGATTTTCAAAAAATAATATTTCAAATAGAATTGTACAGGGTGTTCGCGATAATTTGGACCAGCGTTTTTTTCGTAAACGGTAAACATTAGAAAAAAACCGAAAAGCAGGAAGTTATAGTATATTTTACTAGCAATATGATAGCGTATCCACATGTTTTTTATTTGTAATATTTTTCTTAAAATAGAGGTGATCTTCATTTTTTTTTAATGGAATGCTACAGATTTTTTTACATCGTGTAAAAGCGGGAATTAAGACGATTTCAACCATGTAGTATAGTATGGTCTTCAGGGTCAACATTTTGTATATTGTATTTACTTATGTTGTATTCATTCAACAAGACGTAGTTTCTAAAACTGCCTTCAATTTTAACTGAATAAATCAATTTGTTATTAAAATTGAGGCTGAAACTTTACTATCAAATTCCGTGCATTTTTTTAAACATGCGTCCCTCGCAAGCTATTAGGTTTTTTAATTTGATTTTTATAGGGTGTGTTTGGTATTATAAGACCTTCAATCTCCCAAAAAAATTTTTTTTAAATAATCGCAATTTGTCCTAATTTTTTATGTTTAACATTTATCAACTTTGATTCGAGTTTTAAAAAAGGTACACCGAGGTAACTCCATGAATTTTTTCACAGTAATTGGTGGCATATTAAACTTCAATTTCGCGTTGGTTTAAATCTGCTCACATTTGCTCACGTGGAGAAAATAATAAAAATCCATATTGAGACGCTCGCGCTCGGCAGCTTTCTGCGTAGTCTTTCGAAGAAATTTGTTGCAATTATTTTTAAGCGCATGCCATTTGATAAGTACTTATGTGTTCAATTTTATTCTTATAAATTATATATTTAGTTTTAAAATCGTTTAAATATTTACAAAAGGTTTCTTTGAGATTTTATATTATATTAATCTAGAGCACATTAGATTTGATGTGACTGTCGACATTAAGTGCATAAATGTTAAAAATAGTGGAAATTTATTTTGACGTTGATTGTGAGACGCGTGCGTTCGTCGTCCACGCCTTCAACGCAGTCCATCGAGTTCCCTCTTGAGTCGGCGCGAAACGATACGATACTATGTTTACTCATTATGTTATTCTAAATATAGTCCCTTATTTTCAATTGTTTATACGATATCCATCGTGGTCAGAAGTATCAGACGCGAAACTGAAGCTGAACATAGTCAAAAAAAATTTTTTATACATCATTCGACTCGTCTGCATTTTATTTCAAAAAGTATTAAGGTACTTTACTCGAAAATTGCATAGTTTAAAAGTTATGACTTTTTTCCCGAACGCCCATATACTCGACACACTGTGCGACTCGGCGAGGCGAGCTGAGCAGAGTCGGAGCACGTGTGTAAATTTTTAGGTAGTAGATTGGTCTGGTCGAAGTACGAGGTGTATACATACAGCGGTAGAGATAGATGTCGAGGTCAGCCAGGCATTGCGTAACGCGACGCGACGCGACGCGACGCGACGCTACCGTGAGCTAATTACATCAGGTCGAACGGTTAGCATCGATCACTGACGATTTATCAAAAAGTACTTGAAAGAACAAAAATTGTGGAAACCGTGACTAGTTGTTGCTACCGTGAAGAGTAGCACATTTGTTCACGTATTACTTTTCTCACGGCAATCTTCTGTAAAATCTGTTACGTGACACCTTCTCGTTTATTTACGTCATCTCGTGCTCTAACATTCCTTAACGAAGTTTTCAATTTTATACGCAATTCGAACAAACGCACCAGTCAGCTTCCCATGATCAAGTGAGTCATTGAAGAACGGACACTCGTGGACGCAGTGTCAGGGCCACGTACATTAATGGGATCGATGCATCTGAAAAACATTGTTATTGAATATCCACGTCGCCACTTGTGTTAGTTCTAACGTTTCAAGAACTCGAACTTTGAACATCATTTTTCTGAATATAAACATGTTCAATATTACACAATATAATCACAAAAATGTAAAGAAACTTTTTGGCTGATCAAAAAATTATAAAAAAATTCATGAACATTCTACCTAACAGCAAAAATGACAGTGAATTATTTCAGATTACAAATCCGAGTTTTTAAAAATCCGGAAATCTAAAACTGCCGATTTTATGTTGCAATTTTTAAGTTTGTACATTATTTTTCTGAATATAAACATGTTCAATATTTCAATAAACAAAAATCTAGAGAAACTTCTTCTGTTCGGCTCAGCAAAAAATCACGAAAAAGTTAAATATAAATATGTTCGATATTCCACAATACAGCTACAAAAATGTAAAGAAACTTCTGTTCGGTTCAGCAAAAAATTACGAAAAAATTCATGAACATTCTATCTAACAGCACACATAACAGTGAATTATTTCAGAATTTTAGGTTACAAAATCGATTTTCTAAAAATCCGAAAGCATAAAATTACCGATTTTACGTTGCATTTTTAAGTTTGTACATCATTCTTCCGAATATAAAAATGTTCAATATTATGCAACCTACAGAAACGTAAAGAAGCACCGGAGAAATTAAAAGCAATGGTTCTAACAATATCTCATTATCTCCAATACGAAATACACATATTTTTCCAATTTTCTACACCTGTTCGCAAAGTCCGAAAAATCTGAAAAAAATACACATTAACAATCACGACGAGACACAACTAACATAATAATAAAAACGTGGCCCTCTGGAAACTTCTTTATAAAATCGGCAATTGTATGCTTCCGGATTTTCTAAAAAATCGATTTTGCAACCAAATATTCTAAAATAATTTACTGTTGTGTGTGCTATTGTACAGAATGTTCATGAATTTTTTCGTAATATTTTGCTGAGCAGAACAGAAGAAATAATTCGTGAAACCGTGCTCACCCTATACTACCTTTGTTTTCAGCATCTTTATCCAACAAGAATGCTAGTTTTACGTAAAACAATGGGTAGATCATTTCCAGCTTATTGGCTCCGATTTCTTGAATACCCTTCCAGTAGCTGTCAGATTATAACGAAGAAACTCTGATTTTTGTGGATACAGCGATTTGATAAAGTGGATAAGAATTCGCAGTGACGTAATGTCCCCTCGAGGTAGATAGAAGATTAAAAATACTGCCAACCGATAAGTCAGAAACGATCGTTCGGTAGCTGTTCGCGAGAAAAATGTTCCGAGATTTATTTACACGCCGTTTGCGTTTATCTGAATAGGGGCGTTTCCCCGCGTTTCCGAAGAAATGGAACAAATTAAACATAACGGGTGTAACAATTGACAACTGGCAGCACCGATCAGCTTTTCACATTAGATTTTTCGGTGCGCGTCGTAACATAATCGCGCATCGGGTCATTCCAGGAAACCACGGTGGTTTCAGACATCCTCGCTCATTTCCATGGGTCATCGTAGCGTAGAAATGAATGCCGACGAAAAAAGCAATTGAAACTAACGAACTACGATTCTGTTGTTTACAGACGCATGGTTTAACCCCGAGAGACTGAATCCGAAAGGTAAGAGAAAACCATCCTCGATGTTGATGTTCCGTTCGTTCCTTTCTATGTTCGACCTTGTGTGTTGTCTGTTTTCTGTTTACCACGCCCCGTTTACAGTGTGCTTCGCATTATTTTCTGTTATTGTATTTTTACTAGAGATACTCATTTCACGTGTATCGAAAGTGTATTTTCAATACAATTTTACACGTTTAATTAATATAATCCGTGCAGAAGTCCGGATACCATTTAATTCACGGATATACAGCGACTCTCGCTAATATTCGGACACTCTTAAAAAGACGATAACTTTTTGGATATTGTACTATACGATTTGAACTTTTTTGGGAAGCTAGAGCAATTAGTTTGCTACTGGATGTGAAAAAAGATTCTTTCAAAAATTGCAATTGATCGAAATTGTAGAAAAAATACTAAAGGTTGCATTTCACTTCACAACTTTTTTATGTGGGCCTATATTGAAAATTTAAAAAATACGTTTCGTAGATTTGTGTGAATTAAACATATTCTGAAAATTTCGTCTAAATCGATCGACGTTGCAGTGAGCTACAAACGTTTAAAGATGGTAAAAATTCAGTATCAACCGATTTCGATGAAACTTTCACAGTGCATATAATCGACACAGATCTACAAAACGTATTTTTTAAATTTTCAATATAGGCCCACATAAAAAAGTTGTAAAATGCAACTTTTAGTATTTTCTCTGCAATTCCGACAACTTGCAATGTTTTCCAAAAATTTTAGTCACGTTGTGCAGCAAACCAATTGTTCTGAGTTCCCAAAAAATTTCAGATCGTATGGTCCAATATTAAAAATGTTGTCGTGTTCTTAAAAGTGTCCGAATATTACTGGGAGTCACTGTACGTGTACTGAAATACACGTGAAACGTGTATCCTCAATACACGACCAAAAATTTTTACGACCTCTAATTTTTACCGTAGCGGTAGAAGTAGTAGTCGTCGTTCAGAGACGAGAAATCAGCGTTTCTCGAAACTGGCTAACGAATTCCATAAAACTAGTCGACCAATTACCATGCTAATCGATGTCCCACAAATCAAGAAAAGATCGAAAAATATTGCTGGTGTTGCGACCAGTTTGATCTTACTGGTTATACCAACGAAGCTATTATGACAATACCAAGCCATTCGATCTCTCAGGGATCTTTAGAACTATCTAGTTTCAATAAAAAAGAAAAACAGCAACTGTAAAACCAGCTCGACGTTCCCGATCGATATTATTGCAATGTGCAGTTGTCCTGAATATGGTAGTACCTTCTATTGGGTTGGCAGGAAAGTAATTTCGGTATTTTAAGGTGAAATAGAAAGTCCAATTTTTCTTATTCAAGCAATGAACTTTAATGAATAAGATATACCCTCAGAATGGCTCGTCGTCGTCGCTCGGTTGTCGCTTTTGGACGTCCACCAGGATGTTTTTCCCCATAATTCTCTCTACTTTTTAAATAATTGAGCACGGCACATCGACTTCGCCCAGTCACTCTTGAAATTTCTGAAATAGAAGTATTCTTTTCTTTTAAATTTACGATCACTCTTATTTCACTGTCTGTCAGTTTCTTCCCACGCGGCATTGTAGTCATATTATGTAAGAACAAAATTACAGATGTTTAATTTTAAGTACACAATTACCTCTAACACTGTGACTGCGATTAGAGTATAAGATCGACTGACGAAAAGCTACTGTCTCATAGTTTTGTCGCGACGAGAATAGCATGTTTCCGTACATTTCCCGAGTTCTTCGAATTGTAGCCATCGGTATTTCGTAGAACTGTAGAATATACTTCTATATAATGTAAACAATAACACTATGAATGAAGGAAGACAAAACTCAAGACTTACATACACAGAATTTTCATCGAATTTCGCACATGTCTTATAGTTTTGTCGCGGAGTATAATATGTCCACTGCTTTAAATTCTGCTTACCCATTTTTGTCATAAACGCATCAAATCCACAGTCTAGTCCCTCATCCGCCCTGATCCAGGGCCGGATTAAGCCAGCGCGGGGCCCGTAGCAAATGTAACCAGGAGGCCGTAGGTTTTGCATGACAATATCATAAAAACAAGAAAAAATGAATGACCTTTTTATTTTAGCAAAAACTTCTGTAAACGGTAGCCAGGGTATTACACAATTTTACAAGGTAAACATTTTCTGCTGCAAGCGCGGGGCCCGTAGCATTTGCTACTCCTGCTACTGGGTTTAATCCGGCCCTGCTCTGATCCCTCGATTTCTCAGAGCACGGAAGTCGCCCAACTTGAGAATCCTTTCGGAATCGGTCAGACAAGCTACTCGCGACTTCTTTTCTGCTCGCTCTGGCTGAACACGTCGCCTCGGACCCGTTTAGATTGTCATTCGATCTTCTGCGGTGACAGTGGCAGCACGCGGTTGCGTAATGTAAGTTCCGTGCGCGCACGATTTCCAACCACCTTCTCGATCCATTGAATCATAACTCGTTTACGCGAGTGTCTCTCTGGCTAACTACCCCGGCAGACTCGCTAGACGCGGTTATTTATACCGTAATGTTCGATTCACGTCGGAGGCATGCGTTTCTTTGATCGCCAAGTGGACGAACGCTTGCTCGAAAGGGTCTGGCAGGATAAAGCATGGTCCAGCGACCTCCGCGAAATTCTTTATTGATATCGTGTGCAAAACAATGCTCTTAGGATTGAAAGATAATCTCCTTTGGGCGAAACATAACGTAAAATAAACTCGCTGTAAAATCTATTGATCGCAGAAATCTAAGAAGACTGGCCGTCTCGTAGAAGCAGGACTGATTAATAATTCTTCTATTGTCTTACGTTGGGGCATCCCTGAAAATCGAGTTGAGATTTGTTTATGCATTTCGTTTATAAACTCGTAATACGATGCTTCGCGTTTAAAACGTGATTATTGGTCAAGAAGAGACTTAATTTCCTGACAAGAATCATTAATTAGGGTCGTAAGAAACACACTGCACTATACAAGGTGAGTCACAAATTAGTCCCCACGATTTGTCAGCCCCTTCGGATGGTCGGGCAGAAAAATGTTTCTTACCGAAGTTAATCAGTATTTAACCGACAAGAAATTGCAGTATTTCAAATTAAAAAAACAATCGATTTTCGACAAAAAATCAAGGTCGCTGTCATATCTTTTAATGGAACTGGATATTTGTTAACTTCATAATATCGTAGGCGACGTCGAAACGAATTCAACGACCTGCTATACGATGACTTTCAGATGACCTTGGAAGATAATGTCGCCATGAGTCGATTGCCAGAATATTTGAAATAATTCTGATTCTAATAATGAATGAACTTGCATCGCATGTCTGCTGAAATTAGTATGCGCAAATGATGCGTCATTGTCGAGCTCTTACATTCCAGAACGCAATTCTAACAATATTTCTCGCATTTTTAAACTTCCATTCAATAAATTACTAAACGTATTTGATATTTTAGTAAAGTACTGTTTTATATCGATAAAATGAAGAAAATTATATAAAATGGAAATAGTTCAGGCCGGAAGAAAAATTCGGTTTTCGAATTGGAATAGCTGCGAGTGCGAAGGGTCCAGAAAGAAAATGACAGTCCTTACGGTTTTGTATTTTTAATTTAAAAATCCGCAGTCTGGTCATTGAAATCGACATCTTCGTTATTGCTAGACATTTCGAAACTAATGTAGACGCGTTAAATACCAAGTCATCTGCTAGATCGTTGGCCCTGGTCCTGATAACGTGGCGGGGTCCGAGCAAAGTTAGCTCGGTATTCGTGATAGCTGTTGGGGGTTAAAAGAGAATGGAAGTGGTCGCGGTGGAAGCTCTCGGCGAGCGTGTCGGCGCTCGAATGCTCGAAATCCGCGTCTCGGCGGAATCCAAAAAAGCCGGAGACGATTGGCGACGGCCCGTTGCGGACTAAATATAGCGGCCAGCCGGTTCGGGGTTGGTCCACTGCCAGAAAACTCGATGGGAACTCTCGCTTATCCCGAGCGATTCGCCGCAGTCCTCGCCGTGCTCGAGAGTGCTAGAGCGTCTTCGCTCGATCTCGCCGTCCGCGTTCCCTTCGGATCTCTTCCCCCGGGGTGTCGGGGAACGAAGAACCGGAAGTAGAATCGCGCGAACATGGCCGTTACGAGGGAGGACCGTGAGTACAGGGGAAAAACTGTGTAAGGGTTAATTGGGGAGCTTGAGGGAGCTGCTGAGGGAGAACCTGAAGAGGACCCCGATGCGCTTGCCGGGCATTGACAGATTGCCAGATTACGGCGACCCGCGCAGACGCGTTGCATCAGAGGCTGAGTGGGGGCTTTTCGAAAAAGTCAATGATTTTAGCTCGAGAACCGGGCTACCAGAGAACCGAGAACCTCGCAACACCCGACCAAGCGAACCGTCTCACTAGGAGAGTTGCACGACCTTCGGGTCTGCGATTTATTCGACACTTTGCACGTCTACATCAATTCATGGCACACGCTTTAAAGCCGAGCCACTTTTCTTTTACCAATCCACCAATCGACTTCGGTTCTTCCGACAAGGAGTAGCTCTTACTAGTGTAATGAACATTCTAGAAAAATTGTGTTTAGTCTACTTAAGAGAGAATGGTACCCACGTGACATAGCTAGAAAGGAACTAGAATCTAACTAGATTTTGGTTCGAAACATGGGTTCGCGGGGATCGGCTTTTTGTCCTCATTTGAGCATATTTTGAGCTGTACAAAGGTCCATTTGATAGAGGAAGGTTCAGCGCGCTCTGGTCATGATATCAATTAAAAAAGTGTTTAGAGACAGAAAAATAAGTCCATAGTAGAGCAAAAATCGAGACAAATCTGGAAGACTTTTTTGACTGATATCATGACCAGAGCTTGCTGCGCTGAACCTTTCTCTATCGAATGAACCTTTGTGCAGTTCAAAATTTGCTCAAATAAGGACAAACAACGACATTCCGTAAACTCATGTTCCGACCCAAAATCTAGTTAGATTCTAATTATGTCACGTGAGTACCCATCCCCCTTAAAGAGTGGAGAAGGAGCTCTAAAGAAATATCATCAGTAATTGGCAGCCTTGGATTTCCCATTTCGGTCGGAATACCGAAAAATATCCCACCTGACTTTTCACCTCGAGCCAATTAATTGATATTATATTCGAATCATTTCACACAAGGAGATTCCCGGGGCAGGACTTGTGTCTTCACTCTACCTTCCGCCGGGTGTCAGCATAGCGCGTCGATTTGAAATAGAGTATAACAGTTTTCGGACGAATACCTTCCTCAATTGAACTTCAACGTTTACTAAGATACTAAATAGACACTTCATGTTGATGATTTTTATCATCCAACCGGGAACATGTTTACAAACATGGCCTGACGTCGCGACCAAGTTTATGTTATGAATCAGGTCGACATATTCCCAGACATTTAAAAAACTGA
This sequence comes from Lasioglossum marginatum, assembly GCA_028455795.1. Lineage (NCBI taxonomy): Eukaryota > Metazoa > Arthropoda > Insecta > Hymenoptera > Halictidae > Lasioglossum > Lasioglossum marginatum. The sequence goes on along the minus strand of CM052255.1, from coordinate 1,663,070 downwards.
AGGTGATTCTATCTCAATAAAAAAAGCAAAAAGTAAAAAACAGATTAGAGCACTGCATGTCCCTCATGCAACTTCTGTTGGAAACATTTTTTCGTACAACAAATAACGGTTCGGGGGTTTCATGCGGTTCGTCCTGGGCTTACAAGGGGAAGCCCAGGACGAAGAGTTGATGGGTCACGGATTTTTCTGAAACTTGTAGTATTTGAAGATGTCATCTCCAAATTTAATTTGGCAAAGCAGTAGCGCGCGCTTCTCGATATTTTCCGAGAAAATTGCATTTGAAAATCGGTTTCCCACCGTTCCACGTTCATAAGGAGTTCGCGTTAAGAGGTGTATAAGAAGATGAGTAGCCAAGGGCGTAGCGAGGAATACTAGTAATCGGTAGGTTGCTGGTTCGAGTTTCGCTGTCGATATTTTTTTTTTCTAGAAATTGATACCCCTCCCTCAATTTCGAGCCTGGAATATATTATTTATAAGTTATTTTTATTTTTTAAGTAGAAAATGCATGTTTTTTATTTGTGGGCGTTGGGAAATAATTCGAACATAAAAATAATACAAAATGTTATATTTATTTTATTATTGAAAATTCTATCTATCATATAGTCATAGTACGTGTCATACTAGCATGTAATTAATGCAGAGAGAATTTTCGCCGGGTTTATACAGGGTGTATCCGTTATTTTTAATTTTTTAGGCATTTCCAGTAGTGCAATTAAAAAATGTTTTAGACGAAAGTTTCTCAGTACTTGGTGAGCTACATGTTCGCATATTCTTAAATCTGAAAAAATGTTTTTTACGTAAAAAGATGAAGGTCACCTTGACTTTTTTAAATGGCACCATATGTTTTGAACATCATAGGATTGTCTCTGACGTCGAGACGAATTTAACAGTGTATTACACTATGACCTTGAAATGACCTAAAACTCGGAAATTTTGTGCAAACGTAATTTTAATGAAAAATTATTTCTTACAATATAAATCAAGTTACATCAGATGTTCGAACTGCGATCCATCTACGATACAGAGCTCCGTTCTTTGTATTAGACTTTTCGTTGTCGCCATAATTAGGGCGGTTTATGTATGGTCTAAGGTCCTGGGTTCGCGATTTTACAGATGGGTTAAGCAGTGTCAGCGTAGCGCGTCGATTTAGAATACAGCAGCGTCCTTTTAGTTTCTCGGTTTTCAATTTAAAATTAGAGCTCTTACTTAGTAATGCTCGGATCGCAGCGTCTGCCAAGGCGATAAGTGTCTGTTCCGAAGTCCCGCGTTCGATTGTGGCCAAATTGTACGGTAGCGAAAGGGTTGACGCGTGCTCCAGAAGCAACCATAGAAGTATAGTTGTTCGAAGTAAGCCGATAGTTGGACGCGGTGTTGGTTTTTTGTTTGGTTGCTTAGGGCCGAATCCCTTGGGTATAATTTGCCAGCGGAGGGGTACCACGGCGAAGAAGAGGGTGGAGTGGACACGCGCCGAGGGTTAGAACCTTCGGCAGGTGTATTTCTGAGAATCGTATGGGAGGCAACGGCCGCCACTGCGACGCCGGGCGTCGCACCACCGGAGACGCCTTATTGATTTTCCACCGGGAGACCGTACCGCACAGGACCGGACCGTAGTTTGCCAGCTCTCTCTCTATCGGGTAGAGTCTATCCTCTCCTGACCCCTCTTGGATCAGCGGTTCTAGCAGCCTTACCCCGCGTTCAAAGTTCGCGCCTCGTTCAACATCGATTCATACCGCGATCCAGATCTCTAGCGGTCCTCCATTGTCCAAAGTTTCCATTTGCTCAGGGTTCGGCTCGCGTGCACATACCTATCCAAGATGACTCATGTCCAAAGCGCTATATCGCGTGGACTCTAGACCCCAGACGCTCGACATCGATCGGCAAGACTGCTTTCCAGCGTCGCACTGTGTGATGGTCTACCAATCTAAGTGGACAAAATTATTTTACCTTGGAAATACAGCTTGAGCGGACCAAATCCACTTTCTACAAAGAAAACTCACCCTCTCGCTAATCGGATTCATCTTACTCGAAAGGGAAACAACTGTTTGCGAATCGACTTCTGCTCTAAAGATAGCCATTTGGAACATTCAAATTTTGAGGGAGATTACAAGTTTAAATTAATCTTAAATTCTTCTATTAAATTTAAAAATATTTTTTGCGAATTTCTTAAGAGACTGCAGAAATTGAGAGCACCACTATCTCTACCACCATGATGAACCCTATCCGAAGACGTTTTTTCTGGTCCTACAAATCATGAACGTTGGATGTTACATATTAATCATTAGACTCCCGATGTTTATGCAAAATAAAACTAAATGTAAATGCAGGGTGCGGCGCAAACTAGTCCCCGCGATTTTCCAGCCCCTCGGGGGGTCGGACAGAGAAGTGTTTCGTACCAAAGTTAATCAGTATTTAACCGACAAGAAATTGCAATTTTTTTAATTAAAAAAAAATCGATTTTCATAATTGTGAAACAAATTTGGTGTTGGACAGTGTTATTAAACGATACGTTAACTTTCTTTTGTCACACCAAATTTTGTATGTTTAGTATAGAAAAGTCAATATCTTGATAAAACTTCAGATCACTGTGATAATCGTAATAAATTTTGTTTTCAACGTTACCATTAAATATGTGATCAACTTGTTTATTTTTATAAGTGAATAAATATTACTGTTATCGTGATGTCATTATTGAAAATATGGGTGTTAACTTACTTTTGTTATCCACTGTAACTAAGGTCCACCCTACTGTACATCGGAGACACCTGGTCGAGAGGCAAGTGTCGGATAAGACAAGTATGCAGCTCGCAATTAGAGTCCTCGCGATTGCGCCTCTTTCGGTCGGTTCAATCGGGAATTGCAACAGACGGTATAAATCCGTTTGGCAGAATTAGATGAGAACGGTGCGTGCGTTCCGGTTGACTATGACGAGGCCTTGGGGACGGTTTAATAGGTCGTCCTTTTTGGATTAGAGACAAAGCCGTCGTTCGCTGATACAAAATTCGAGGATCCACCTGCTCTTTCTATTATTAGGACTCTTCCGAGGCCGTCGCATCAGCTGCTGCCATTGATCGCTTCCCCGCCGATACATAATCGCTCTGTAATGTCTTTGTTGCATTCAGAACCATCTTTCTTTTGTCTGGAGGAGAATGCGTTCACGCACACCCGGGATAAGATGCTGTGCGGTCGGGTACAGGTTCTTTTCACTCGAAATTCACCCTTTCGCGAATCAATTTCACCCTCTTGCAAATTCAAGCTTGTACAAATACAGTATTTTTAAAAATTCTTCGATCGTAATTATTGAATAAACTTTTCAATGATTCCGGCGTACATAGGTTCGATCTAATCTTGATTAACAAGCAATTTTGCAAATTTTTAAATTATTCTCAACGTTTCGATCCGGATATGGATCCTTTCCAAGAGAAATTGCGTCTGTAAAAAATCGTATATTTTAATGTGCTACAATTAAAATATATTAATACAACACATATAAATATACGATACGAAAATATACGATTTTTTACAGACGCAATTTCTCTTGGAAAGGATCCATATCCGGATCGAGACGTTGAGAATAATTTAAAAATTTGCAAAATTGCTTGTTAGTCAAGATTAGATCGAACCTATGCGCCGAAATCATTGAAAAGTTTATACAGTATTTTTAAGTAAGTTTTTGTAGAAAAACATCGAATTAAATGTGAATTAATTGTTGAGAAATTCAAAATGTTATTTATTGCAAAGATGTACACGAAAAGCAGGATATATTTTAACTCTTTGGGGTTAAAGACTGTCCCACCTTTTGGTTAGCTTTTTATGCATAGCAGGATATATTTTAACTCTTTGGGGTTAAAGACTGTCCCACCTTTTGCTTAGCTTTTCATGCCTAGTGGGATATATTGTAACCCACCTCGAAAAGTTGAAGTTACATTGACATTAAAAAAAATTCTTTGCAACTTGGGTTTTTGTTTTCCTTAAAATCACGTGCCTCAAAGAGTTAAAGCGTTAGATATTCCATAAGAAAGTGATAAAGGTCGATTTTAGTCACTATTTTAGATGCTTAAGTAACTTTTATGCGTTGCCATTACACATTTCGCAAGTGTCCGGATACTTTTGAGCGGTAGTGTAGTTGGAAGCTCGTAAGCACCGGTGATAGTCGTCCCTCTTTCACCGGTCGGAGTCTTGTCTTTCTTCTTTTCGATTATTCCGCTGGTTCTCCCTTCTCCGTTCGTTCTCTTTCCGTTCCTTTCCTTTTCCAATTCCAGTTAGCCCCCGACCCCGCCCCACGGCGTTCTCCCACTTGGCCTGGTTGTTCTGTGTACACGTATGTTACACGTAGTGAACCGCCTGCCATCTCGCAATGTCCAAAGCTAGTTCCATGTGCGAGCGGAACTAGAGGCGGCAGTGTTCCCGGAACTTCCTTCAATTCCGACGGTCGTCAAAGCTTCTCACGAGGATGTCGCGACGAAATAAAACGAAAGGCTCCCCGGCGGACCTTCCGGAGAGCAAGGACTTCACCTGTAAGTTTACGAGCCGTTTACCCAGATCGACACGGAAATCGATTGCGATCGAACCGACATATGGCGCGACCAAGTGAGCACGTGTTCCACGGTCAAATCCTGGAGATTTACGCCGCACAGTGGGAACATTCAACCAAACTCGATTCAAAATCAATGAACTTTCGATAGAAATGAGGTAGAGCGTTGAAATTTTTTTAATATTAAAGCTGAAACTTCGCAGAATATGGGAAGATTTTTTAACGTTGAGAAAATTCGTTAAACTTGCAGAATTCCAAGAAAATGTGGTTTCTCCGTTACTACGCGCGGAAAAAAACATGCTATATATTTTTTTAACATGCTATATATCATTTCTCGTAGATTTCCCTCAAATACGCAGGACCTCCATCAAAGCTAGTGTTCCCATATTTTTCGGGTCGCTGAATCTGATGTCAAAATTACAAAAAATATGACGGTTATATAACTCAAGAATACGTAGGGTCTCCATCAAAGTTAGTGTTCCCATATTTTTCATGGTCGCTGAATATGAATCGGGTATCAAAATTACAAAAAACCAAATGGGGGTTACGTAACTCAAGAATACGTAGAGCCTCAATCAAAGTTAGTGTTCCTGTCTCTTAAGGTCGCTGAATCTGACATCAAAATTACAAAAAAAGAAAAAAAATGACGGTTGTATAACTCAAGAATACGTAGGGTCTCCATCAAAGTTAGTGTTCCCATATTTTTCAGGTCGCTGGATATGAATCGGGTGTCAAAATTACAAAAATCTAAATGGGGATTGCGTAACTCGAGAATACTTGGGGCCTCCATCAACGTTAGTATTCCCATATTTTTCGGGCCGCCGAAAAAGTGATGGATGTGGAACTGAAAAAATTGTGGCCGTGCGAAAGATAGTGTCAGGGACGCATCTGCGAACTGGTCTTCGACATAAACCGTATACCGAGAGGGTTGCAATTTCCGTGCAGGTTTCAACATAGGCGAACCAGTGGCGCCTATCCCAGTTCCCTCGCTCAGTTTGAGGGCACTTGGGTGCTTGGTGTAGGATGTAGCTCTCCTCTTGCGCGGCTATTGTAACTATCAGTGCATCTCGGGTCTCCTTCTTGCGAGAAAATGGATCAAAGGGTCGAGCACTGGTGGAGCTTAAAGATTCAGTAGTATTAATATTGTTGCATTGGATCCAACTGGATCCAAGTATGAAATCGTGGCTCATAACCTCGTCGGAGTCGGAAGCTCCAAGAAGATTTTGAATATGCTTGAAAAAATCGTGTTTAGAAAAAGTTGCATGGGACGAAATTAGACGAAACCATGCGCGTTCAAAGTTCTACGAATTATGTTACAAACTCCAACTTCGATAACGCGTATAGTCTTAAAGTTGTCAAAAGACTAACGACTACGTATTGAAGGAACTCCACCTCGATACGATCGACAAGTTTTCGAGGACAAAGTCTGCAACCTAGACAGTAAACTTGCCTGCTTAGTAGACACATTTTTCCCCGCTTGATGTTCGCAAATCCTGGTTATGTCTCGACAGTGTTTCAGGGGTTCTTAAACTTATGTAGTCCGAGGCTCCCCTCTTGAACAACATTTTTTTGCGGACCCTATCCCAACCCTTTTAGCATTTTACGTCGTTCTTAATTTCTGGCTCAATAATGAATTAATTATTGAAATAAGGGATGTAAAGTTAATGTCAAAATTGTTTCGAGGACCACAGTTTAAGAACCTACGCACTAGATTATAGTTACATCAATGAAAAAGCGCGCCAACGTGTTCTTTCTGTTTTCAGTCGCAGATTTAATCTATTGGCGCGACCCAAAGAAGACGGGCCCCGTTTTCGCAGTGATCCTCGGTGTGCTCCTCTCGCTGGCCTCATTCAGCCTCATAAGTGTCCTCGCTTACGTGTCTCTCCTCGCGCTTACCGGCACCGTCGCGTTTAGAATCTACAGGACAGTGTTTCAAGCTATACAGAAGACATCCGATGGACATCCGTTCAAGTAAGCGTTCCTCTTTCGAATTCATAATCCGAGTGGACGATGTAATGTCAGATACTGCATACACTTACTAGCTAATACCTGCTCTAGCCTGGGTCTTCCTAACAGTAAGGGGCCTGAGTATAGCCACATGTATAAAACAGCACAGCGAGAATCCAATCGTCGACCGATTTGTACCGACGATGGTAATTTTCCAAACTCATAAACCCCAACCATCCTCCTAAGTCCTTTTTACCCATTCCGTCCTATTTTATTACAGCCATATGCCTACAAGACTCGACCCATCCTTGACGAAAACCAGACATCTTCGCCAGCGACCATCCCTTGTCTTTTCTACCGGTTTTCACTTATCCTCCCCTACAACTCCCCTACAATTCCCCTACCCTAAAGCCATCCTTCTCTCCGTTTCTCCTAACCATCCGAACGTCAGAATTCATCCGATCCTCAAACCGGACACATCGTTCCTAGTAAAATAAAGATCTTCGACAAAGTTCAAGTTATTGTCCTTTCGGTATCACAACAGTAACGTCGCCTTCAAATTTCAGGGACATCTTGGACCTGGACTTAACAGTTCCAGCGGAGAAGGTGCACGAAGTCGCGGATGTAGCCGTCGCACACGCAAACGCGGCGGTCAACGAACTCCGCAGGCTCTTCCTCGTTGAGGATTTCGTCGACTCGCTGAAATTCGGCGTCTTCCTTTGGTGCCTCACCTACGTAGGTTCTTGGTTCAATGGCTTGACTCTGATAATCCTCCGTAAGTAGCGCCAAGTTAAGATCGAATCTTTCTGCCAGCGTCACCTGACTTTTCACCGATCAATGCTAATTGGTTGGACAAAACTCATAAATTAATTCCATAAAAAATAGATGCTGGTCATACAGGAAGAATATTAACATTTCTCTGTCGGTAAAACGCCCGAGGTCCTTTTTGTCGACTGTGTAAGCATTTTGAATTGGTATTTTCCTATATTTTATAAGGAAGTTCAAGAAGCTCTTATATCTAATTAATATCAATCGATATTTTTCAAATACGTTTATAAAAATAGCCACGATAGGCGGCAGCACTGTCGCCTAACACATTGCTTCTCGCGGCGAATTACGCCTCATAGACGTAAAAATAGGACTTTTGAGGCAAATCGCACCCTAGATTGATCTTTCATCTAGCGATTTTGACTACTAAGAGACCCCGCCCTTGCGTTATTGAGAAATCAGAAGCGGAATCCCGGACCCTTGCAATCCTCGCGTACGTATACGAGACGCTGCAAGAATATTTGAGTTACTAGCGCGCCGCAATAGTTGTGTGCCGATTAGAATTTTAAACTACTCGCGATAACTTATAGTTTTGGATTGAAACTTTGTATAACATAACATCAGCTCATACATTATTTTCAGATAGCAGAGTTGAGTGACTCACTGTTAGAAACTATAGTTGCTATCTCTCTATACAAGACTTGTGTAACGCGCATTAGGGAATCTAGATGTTAATGTTATTAATACATACGTCATTATACGTTTTATCTTCTCTGTAAGTATAAATACCCGCGTGTTTGTGTATACGTTGTGTACCGTTTGTACGGTCCCGTACATTGTATAAAGCAGAAAAATTCATCGAATTAATTCGTAGTTAATCCGAAAAAAACTGATTTCGAACATTTAGTATTCAACTACATGCTGATTTCACTTGTCGCGATATACACTGTTGCTTCTACTGCCATTTTGAACTTATAAATGCCACTCAGGATTAACATTCAAATGTTCCTTTCGTCTTATTGTCGATCCAATCGTATGCTAATTACTAGACTCCGGATTTGATGCATTTATAACAACAATGAGCAAGCGCAATTTAAAATCGTGAAAATATTAAAAGATTTTGAGAGTATTAACCCTTTGCACTCGGTTGTCCCCTCTGAGGCACCACTAAAAATTGCTGTATCATTATTCAAAATATTGTTTCCATTATTAAATATATCGGTATTTAACCAATTACTAAACATTTAGGTATTGCATGAATTATTATACCAATTTCATATCCATAAAATTTCAAAAATCATAGGGAATGGAAATATTCTAGATCGGAAGAAATGTTTAATTTTCCAGTTAAAATAGCTCCGAGTGCAAAGGGTTAATATGTTATTTTCTTCACATTAAAATTATTATTAATGAAGAATATAAATTTATACATTTAGTTCCTGCATCTTGCAATTGATGCAGAAACTTTTTATTTTGCATAGACATCCGGAGTCTACTAATTACGTGTGATAATTATCATAATTCAAAGTCGCTGCGGTAATTAAATACAGTGTGTGTACAAAGTATTCGTACAACAATTTTAAAAACGAATAACCTTTTCAAAATTCGACCCAACAGTTTTTTTCAGATGTTAGGAGGATTGGTTTACTAGCTAAATGTGTGAATAATATTTTTTTGAAATTGTTATTGGTCGCGATTTTTAAATTTTTCATCTGTGCCTGTGTTGAAAATTGAAAACATATATTTTGTAAATCTAAGTCAGTTATTATACATGTACAAAGTTTCATCGAAATCAATCAAGGTTCTTATGAAATATAATTGATCGAAAATAGGAAAAACGAAATAAGAATCTGCGATTTAAATGACTCGTAAACTCTAAATTCAATGATTTTTACATCTTTGTACATGTACAAAACTGACTTAGATTTACAAAATACATGTTTTCAATTTTCATTACAGGCAGAGTTGAAAAATTTAGAAATCGTGACCTTTACTTTTTCCTTCGCAATCGCGAACAATTAAAAAACAATATTCTACACATTAGCTAGTAAACTAATTCTAACGTCTGAAAAGAACTGAAGTAGTTGGGTCGAATTTTGAAAAAGTTATTCGTTTTTAAAATGTGTACGAACACTTTCTACACCGACTGTAGGCGTCGCTCCTATACATGAAGAGCGATATGCAAGTTGATTAAGATAGGCGTAGTATTTAAATAATAGAACGAAGGTCTCTTCCAACCGAGGTTCTTTCCACTCTGAAAAATCTAGAAGCTTACCTTCTACGTTTCTACTTGCTATTTGCTACGTTTCTACTTACTACGCAACGCGTGTGTCTCTGTGATCCGCCAACCAGTGGAACTATTACAAACAACAGAGATATTCGACGTGGACAAACCTATTGGCTCACACACACATATTGGTATACACACGTTCACAGAGATATTAATAGGACACAGAAAATTTGGACACAGAGAATCTGAATCTACGATTTACCGCGTCGGAACGAATAACGAGGTCATTGTTCTCGTTGGGTAATCAGGTTCTAAATATGGTTCGATTCCTTCCGCTCTAATTACACAAAATGCTAATTACTGGAGATCCCTATTCCACGTGTACACGTGTGTTTAAATACACATGTACATAAATAAGAAATTCATCCATTCGCTGATTCATCACTCTCCTTCCCATTGTTTGTTATCTCTCTTTTCTCTGCTAAGTATACTAAGTACCTACGTAACTCTTATTGCACCTCTTTATCCTTTGTTTTTCCTATTCCTCTGTCCTTTCATTGCGACGCCCCTAAAAAACTTAATACAGTAAATATTCGATGGACGCAAGGGTCTCGGGGAGGTTCGTTTGCATAGTTCGTAGAGAGACACTATTTCTTTGTGCTTCGAAGACCGAGCCGATTATACTGTCCAACATCCAAAAAACGTTTCGATTCTTATAGAGTTTTTCGCGCTGAATCTGTCCTTAATTTTTCTCCTAGACGCGCAGTTTTTGAGAAATTTGAGTTTGAAGAAAAGGCATGTTTTTCAACTTTAAACAAATATTGTGATATCGTCATAAAAGATATTGAATTGTTCTTTACAGCAAAAGATTCTGTAGACTTCCCCGAATCCGGTGATACCCAATATTAATACATTATGATTGTTTAAACATGTTTAAACGATCATTAAAGACGGAGAGACACCACTTTTCACCAATTTTTGAGGATATTTTTCAGTTTATCTCAGAAAATAAGGGTCCAGCGGAAAATCAAACTATACCACGCGATAGAGCAGACTTTTATCTTGAGAAACCACCCTTTCAAGTTCGCAACGTCGACGTTTTTTCGAACCAGAAAGCAAGAACGGCCGTTCCGCGGGATACGGCGCGGACGCCGCGTTTAAACATGTTTAAACAATCATAATGTATTAATATCGGGTATCGCTGTATTCGGGAAAGTCTACAGAATCTTTTGCTGCAGAGAACAATTCAGTATCTTTTATAATAACATCACAATATTTGTTTAGAGTTGAAAAAATATGTCTTTTCTTCAAACTCAAATTTCTAAAAAACTGTGGGTCTAGGAGGAAAATTAAGGGCAATAAGAATCGCTGAGTGGTGAGAGAATTGCGTTGAAGTTTGTTGGACTGTGTTATTAATACACGTTCAAAACCACGATTTCTGCTAATTGTATGAAATGCGGCCAGAAGATTGAACAGTTTTCCGACGATTCCTGTTACAGAAGTGGTTAGCCTCTTCACGCTACCGAAGGTGTACGAGACGAACAAGGCACAAATCGATCAAAATTTGGCCTTGGTGTATGGCAACATCAACGAACTCACCGCTAGGTAAGCAGAACCGATGAGAATCGTACAGAGACTTTTGCTCGACGAGATACGAACGCAGAGTTCGCGAGCGAGGGCATCGTGTGCAGACCGGACAGTGATGTTCCCCTTGCGTTCTGCGCGATACGAGCCAATTGTCGTGCCGGTCACGGGTGTCCGTCGCGGAGCGGGTTCTATTAAACCACACAATATCTTAAATTGGTATCGTATCAGCGTCGAACGAGGCAGCAGGATGGCTCTTGCGAGACGCTGCGCCATCGAGCTTCCACCGATCGATAGCTACGGAGACACCCTGTGTGTGTATACAGGGTGAGTCACCAAACGTTTGTACCTCAAATATCTTTGTTGTTTCTAAAGATACGTAAAATATGGTAAGGACAAAGTTGAATGGTACAATGGGGCTGACACGATGCAAAAAAAAAAAATTTTGTTTTCATGTCATTTTTTTGGAGATACCAAGGTCACCTTGACTTTTTTAAATGGAACCACTCTTTTTTTAAACACCTACAATGATAGTCCCTTTCATTAGGAATTCAGTGACTATAATTAGTCCAAGGTCATTCAAGGTCACAGACAGAGAAAACGTATAAGATTTAGGATATGAAAGCAGAATACGTTTATCACGGTTGAGACTTGTAGGAAATAGTAAACATACTATGGTTGTAGTTAAAGTAAACATACTAAGGTCCTTCAATACGTACTAATACGGTCCTAATACGTACAGGTTGTTTCGAAGTAACGGAAGTGTACATGCAAGACAGTACAAACGGAAGAATCCCACGACTAATGAAGACAATGAAATTAATATTTTAGCAGCTGTAGCTGTCGATCCTCACGTGAGTACGAGAAAAATTGCCCGGGAAGCAGGCATAAGTCAAAGTAGCGTAATACGAATTCTGGCCCGACATAAATTTCATCCGTTCCACGTATCGCTCCATCAAGAATTGCACGGGAATGATTTTCAAAATAGAATTAACTTTTGTCAATGGGGATTGCTTCAAAATCATTCATTTTTTCCTAATGTCTTGTTTACGAACAAAGCAACATTTACTAATCATGGCTCAATTAATCTACGGAACGCCCATTATTGGTCTGTGGATAATCCGCACTGGCTGCGAGAAATTGATCATCAAAGACAATGGAGCGTAAACGTGTGGTGTGGTATTTTGAACGACAAAGTAATTGGACCATATTTCGTTAACGGAATAATGACGGGACAGAAATACGCTCAATTTTTGCAAGAAGATCTGCCAATTTTGTTAGAAGATGTCCCTTTACAAAATCACTACGATATGTGGTACCAACATGACGGTTGTCCTGCTCATTATGCACGAATAGCAAGAGAAACGTTGGATTCTCGATATCCAAACCGATGGATTGGACGAGGCGGAACAGTTTCATGGCCAGCACGTTCGCCTGATTTAAATCCACTGGATTTCTTTTTATGGGGTCTGCTAAAAGAGACCGTGTACATGGATGTTCCAACAACAGTTGAAGATATGCGTCAGCGTATCATCACAGCATGTACGAATATCACGTCGGATGCACTTATCAGAGTTCAACATTCCCTCAGAGCTCGTTTACAACAATGTATCAACGCAGACGGCCATCATTTCGAACATTTATAAAATACAGGTATTCTGCTTCCATATTTTAGTTTTATAAGTTTTTTCTGTCCTTGATCTTGAATGACCTTGGACTAATTATAGTCACTGAATTCCTAATGAAAGGGACTATCATTGTAGGTGTTTAAAAAAGGGTGGTTCCATTTAAAAAAGTCAAGGTGACCTTGGTATCTCCAAAAAAATGACATAAAAACAAAATTTTTTTTTGCATCGTGTCAGCCCCATTGTACCATTCAACTTTGTCCTTGCCATATTTTACGTGTCTTTAGAAACAACAAAGATATTTGAGGTACAAACGTTTGGTGACTCACCCTGTACATATGTGTGCACTAACCTCGTGCAAATTCAAATGTCTGAACTAGTTCGTAGTTTTAACCGAGGACTATTTTTCACAATTATCCGAAGGTCATCTTTTATCCATCGGTTTAACATTTCTAATATTTCTTTACCAGATAGAGGATATACACTACCGCTCAAAAACACTTGTTCAATTCTCCTCCTGAAAGAAAAAGAATCTTCAAGGGATTTTTGCGATCTGCTTTATATTGGAGGATTTATCTCAGCAACAATTTATCAGTAGACCGCGAATTTTATGCATTTATAACAAAAATTATTATTTACTGCGGGACCTAAAATGCGATTGGACCTAAAATATATATTTGATTTTTATTTATATTTTTCTGAATAATATAAATTCTTTTTGAACACTAAAACAAGAACACTTGTACTTCAAAAGTCTATGTGTTTAGTCTAGTTCCATATAACCGATTGTAGTTGTTCTAAAAAAAATTCTTAAAAATCACTGTTCCACTCTGAAAGGTTACACAAGCCTCCCTTAAAATACGTTTCTAAACATTTTCAGTGGTACGCATACTTTAACTATTTACTATTTCAAGTTCTATTTTAGCCAGCTCTGTGAACAGTAAATATCGTCTGATAACAATCAAATAGTACACAAATTTCAACGACAAGTCTTAGGATACCTCTGGTATCTTGTATAGATTATGAACCTTTAACTGTATTAACTACATAATATAAATATAATGATAATGAAAAATCCAAAACACACGTAAAAAATATCTAAAATCTATTTGGATCAACTATGTAACAATTCATTAAAAATTATGAAATGGCCACCCCGATCACCAGATTTGGGCCCTGTAGAAAAATTATGGAATGAACTGAATATTTTGGAACGAGAATGGAATAACATAACAACAGAAAGTATGAGAAAATTCGGATTGTTCGATGAATAGAAAATATAAGTATTGTTAAGATTTTTGATATATGACTGCAGCATCCTTGACATGTAAACCTTTAAATAAGGAAAAATTTGTTCGAAAGGATTATTTCATTTTTAAAATGGTTGAATACAAATATGATCACTAGACAGCGGATTTTTATGCAAAATAAAAGTTGTCTGCATCGATTACAAGCCTCACGAGTCGAATAAAAAATTCTTTCTTTTAATTATCTTATTAAGCTAACACACCGATGTCCTTAAATCGTTTTAACATGTCCATTGCTTTAAATTGTACGTGTCTATTTTTCTCATAAATGCATGAAATCTAATTCTCGCTATGCGCAGTCTAATGATCACTGTCCTAAGACTTATGAGCGGGAGTGTATGTAAAGGCACCGAACTTATTTGTTCATCTAATACATGTCGTGAGTACATCTGTTTCTATTGTTGTTTCAGGGTGAAAGCCGTGATACCGCTAGGGAAGAAAGAGCCAGTGAAGGAAGAGTAAATTAGGAGAATAATATACTGTACCACCACGCGGGGGCAAACAATTTCAGCGACTTTGTCGGGCAACTGAAGGATCCACTGTTGGAAAGATGACACGGAAAATCAATCGAAACGCTGTGGGAACGTGTCTAGTTTGATGATTTGTTCACTGTATAGGCTGGTCTGCGTCAACACGCGAGAGTGTTCCGCATTGATACTTTCAAAAATAAAAGCATTTCAGGAGGCTACAGTTTATTAAGAAACTTCTGATCTCCATTTAATCGCTGTTCGCAGTACAAACGAATAAAGAAATAGTACGCGATTCGCATGTACGCATCTGGAGCGATAGGTGGGCGGTGTGTATAAAATTCAGGAAACTGATTTAACCTTAAAAAATCAGGAAAAGAACGAACGTTCGTAAAATCGATTGCACGGAGTGCAGTCTCGTAAAACTGCATACCAGACACGCGAATCCAATTTGATATATTAAACCAGTTTCCTGCAACAAAGTTCATTTCTTTCGTAAAGATCGAGTCGAAGAGAAGGAAGAACATTGATCGTCTTCTCGATAAAGCAAAACGATACATAACTCACACGTAGGCGTGACGTTCGACGGGTCTTTCTTGCACGAACATGTACGAATATCCTTTCAGCGAGTCTATCGAATCTATCGAAATGAGAAAGAAAAGAAAAACAAAGAGAAAATAGGAGAGCACCTATCGTCATCTTTCCAACGGAGAAAGTTCGTGCGATTCTCGTGGAGCGCATCGATTAAATGTAAGCCAACAACTGCAGAGTGTTTAATGGAGTCGCATATCATCCTAGATCTCAAAAAAGAGGAAAATCAGTTTGAGCCAGTGTGGAGGAACGGAAGGGAAAAAGTAAATCGAAAAAATAGAAATAAAAGAGAGGAGAAAATACGTGGTTGGATGAACTACTAGGACATAGACGCGTACGCAGGCACGCACGTACGCACAGACACACACACGCGCACACATTACACCGTTCATATGGTTCGTAGAGAATTGTGGTACAGGGTACAAAGAACTCTGAAGATCGCTTCGCTCGTGTCGCAACGAATTCATATAATCGCCAAACTCTTACTTCTTTCTTTTCTTTTTTATTTCCATCAACAGACGAGACATCGTCGGACAATGAAGTCCAGCTGCCGCTGTTCAATCGTTAACACATTACCTACCGGTGATTATTCCATAATTGTTGAAAGTCTACGGTTCATGGCTGAGGATTTTTTAAAGAATCCTCCGATAGCAATTTTAATCATAAACCAACGACTCAATAACAAAATCCAATAATTTCCTTCGGGATTATTGTGTAGAAGGAGATTTTTAAGCTTCCATTTGGTGCAGCACAATTATTGAAAAGCCTATCAATAGGCTACCGGTAGATAACGTGTTAAGAGAAGACCGGCTTCTATCTTTCCGTTTCCGACTTGTACGAATATCATTCGTCGTCTCTGCTAGCTTTTACCTTAGACTTTTTGGATTGCCCTAGTTACCCTAGTCTTTGGCCTTTGCGGATTGTTTTGTATTTTTCGACTCTTGGCTACTCTTCATGTAAACAATTCTCTCCATCGCAATCGTATGAATTATTAAAGACTAGAAATATAGATTTATATATGGGTTTTTATCTACTGTCGAACCAAGCCTGCTTCTCGTTAACATTCAATTACTCGCACTCCATTTTCCACATAACTGGTTACATGAAATTTTACATCGGTCCAACATAAATCCATGTTTACTTAACGAAGTAAATATTCGCTAGGCCGGTCAACACCTTTGTTTACGCTTGAAACACTAAATTTCAAGTTTTTAAATTGTAAATACTACATGCGAGTAATTTAAAGTTAATAACCAGCACTAGCTAGTAGCCAAACTGAATAGACTGCGGATCTTTATGCATTTATGAAGAAATTGGTTGGGCGAAATATAAAGCAGTAACAGTTGCTTTTAATATTCCTACTTCTCACGATCAATGCGAAACAATTTTATTTTGCATAAAGATCCGCAGTCTACTGATCAACAAAATCGATCGGCGAGTGAGAAAAGTAATGAAACGCGATAATCTATTTGTTGTCGGTGGTGATCACGAAACGTTAATCGTAAATTTATTTATTTTTTTCTATTGGGAAAGGTTGTGTGCGTTGTTGGAGCGCTCGTGTGTATAGGTGTGCGCGTGTGTGTTTAACAGGGATAGGGATACGGTGATTGACGAAGGGAATGGAACAGAAAAGAGTTTGTTATCGATTATTGATGTTGTCGCGACTATTGCACATTTACATTAAATATTATTTTTTTAACTGATGTTGTAAACATCTATAATATGGAGATCATTTAATTGAATTTCAATTGACCGTCGACAGATTTGAAACACACGAGTTTTTATGGAGCTTGTTCGATGTTCCGTTCGATTCTAATGAAAGTTTCACGATCGATTAACAAGTACTTCGTTTGCATTAAATTTTATACGTTGCATTCTATGATGAAATAAAATTGTTTCTATTACGTTACGTTGTTAATCGTTAATATAGCGTTGCAAACGATCGAGTTACTCGACTTGTAGTACTGTTATTTCGTTAGGGGGGGTTTGCGTTTCGCACGAGGAATGCGACGTCGAAGAACAAAAATTAACGCCGACGAGATCATCATTCTATTATCACATGTATCTGTTTAATCAGCGCATATTGTAGCTAGTTTTCTTTTCTTTTTTTTTCTACCGACCGGTGAATGTTTGATCGATCGAATTTATACGCGATCGCTTGGATTCTTACCGAGAGGTGGATGGTTTTTTGATCGATCATTTTGAAAACGTGATCATTTCTCTTGTAATAAAAGGTGACACACGGCTGTATCTATGTCTGTATTTGTTAATTCGATTCTCTTCCTATTTAACAATTCATTCATTGCATCGACTCATCGGCTTTTCCTTACGGGATCAAGGCAACATACAACGAGCAGACGATAAACACGTTTTTTAAAAAAATTATGAATCATCAAGTCGGCCATAGCGGGTTCGTGTATCAAACGATTTCCCTCGATCATCGATCATTGACAAATGTTCAGAGAGAATGATTTTGCGGACGAAGTGTGTACGCGCGAGCATGTGAATAAAGAACAGCGCCGTCAATTATCGCTATCACAGTACTAATTGTCACTAATATGGTTGAAACGGAGAGTTGTTGGCTGAATTTGCGAGTTTTTATTACGATGTAACGTCGTTTCGAGTAAATCGATGTTGGTACGGAGAATTTCCTCAGATTTTTTAAGATCGCGTTACACCGATTCTATTCGAGATGGTCTAGTGCAATCCGAGAGTTATTGTTCGCTCCAAGCCTCTTATTGTTCAGAGTGGTGCGACACCGAGCTACTGTTACAACTTCGAAATATATTTCCCGCTCTCTTCGAAACAGTAACTTCACGATTGTAAACAGGGCCGGCGCAATTTGCGAGGCAACACATTTTGCGAGGCCCTGTGCAAAATAATGAAGCGGGGCCAACTCAACTCTCCGAACGTGTGCGGGGCCCTGTGCCGTTGCACAGTTCGCATACCCATCACGCCGGCCCTGATTGTAAGTACGTAAGTACTCGCAATACGTTGCAGATCACTCTAAACAATATAACTCTAATATACAGGGTGAGTCTCGTAACGCGACGATTTCAAATAACTCTTTAGGGGGTAGGCTCGTTTCGAAGATTGTAAGGGTGCGGGATGCGCCTTCTCTTTTCTCGATAAATGCAAAGATGAGGTTTTTCAGTAGTCGAAAGCGCTAGGTAAAAGATCCATCTAGGTCGCGATCACTTTCAAAAATCTATTTTTACGTTTACGAGGCGTAATTTACATTATTTGGAAGCATGTTGCTGTCGTAGCTTTATGTAGCTAGACGCGCAGCTTCATGCTTCCGAATAATGCAAATTTCGATTTGAATTTGGTTGCCGAGAGTCGAATTTGAATTTAGATTTGAATATGACGATTGAAAGTTGAAATTCGATTTAGATTTGTATTATTCGGCAGCGTAATTTGCATTGTTTGGAAGCATACAGCTGCACATGTAGCTATTTTCATAAAGCTTCGACAGCTAAATAGCTGCGAATTTTATGCATTTGTGACAAAACTGAAGACTCTGGAGTGTTTAGAGTTTCCTCTTTCTGGAGAAGAGGAAAGATAGTGAGCACTCTATTTAAAAAACTGAAGGTGACCCTCCCGATCTCGATAAAAAAGCAGAGTAACAGAAAACAGATTACAGAACTGTGTGTCCCCCTGGAAACCATGCGACATTTGTTTGAAAAACTTGTTCGTGAACAAATAACTTCGGAGTTATTCGAAGTCGTGATGTTACGAGATTCACCCTGTACATCAGAACGATTCGATAGAATCTCTTTGAAATTTTGTCGGGTACCATCGTCGTTCTTAACTTGAGAATATAATAGTCTCTCTGGGAAAGAGAAAGGAAAAGGGAAAAAGGGAAAGGAATGCGAGGAAGATGGATACAAAGTAACGAAGAGAGAGAATCCTTTTTCAGAATGCGAATTGTAATACGCGTATCGCTTATTGACGTTTTCATTATTGCATCTGCATCCGCACGATTAATTTATAAGTAAATTATATTAAATAATACACTGAACCGAGGTCTCCTTTCATTGGATCAGTCCTCCTTGTCACTTGTCCTGAAAGAACCAATCGTAAACATTTATTCAGAAATTACAGATCTTTTATATCTGCCAATGCAGCAACGATGTCGGATGGATTTTCATCTACGGCGCATGCGCGGTGACATGGAATATTCATTCTGCAGCTGTGTTCATAGGACTCGACAAGTGCCGTACACATGCGCGCTGCAAAGTAGGTCTTGGAAAACGCCGGAGTTTCGCATCTAGTCGAGTAATAATCTATGCTTCATGATGATTGTAGGCCACGGACCTGAAGGACTAACGAGAGCGTAAAGTTGATTTATTGGTGCTGCTGCGAGCGGGGGGATGGTTGGCTGCCGCCATCTTGAGTGGTTAAACTAGTGCTGCCATCTATATAACGACGCGGCAACATTTAAAATGTACAATGAATCACGTATATTCTAAGTCGATTGTGACTTGTGTAATAATTTCGTTTCTACGTATTTGTTATCATAAAGGATGTTTTTTGAAAAATGATCAGTGCTTTTATAAGGAATGTATAAAGTTTCGATGCGTAGGATCAATAACAGCGCGATATATTTAATGGCCAGAAAACAATACAGGTTTATTAAAATATGTTCTCTTGCTGTTGGCAGCGTTATTTTCTTTTTCCTTATGTATATAGTTAAATCTAACTTTTACATAATAATTATACAATTACATTATACAATTATATAACACATTTGACGAGGTGTATTCTATGGTCATATAATAATATGGTACTTGATCATTAGAATGTTCAATTAAATTTACCAATAAAATTTGTACGTTGATTTCTCGCAGAATTGTATTACATATTTGTGATAATCTTACAATTTTTTCTGCCCTCCAACAAATTGTAATTACGTCGAAGCATGGATATACAAGATCACCTCGACCTTTTTAAAGCTATTAATCTATAGATCGTATCGTTTTATAAATTCGGTATAAAGAAATGAATTTTCTAATTTTCTTAATGCGTAGTAATGAAATTCTAAAACATTATTCATTTCTTCAAATTTTCCATATTCCTTTTTGGAATTTCCGATATTGGCACAGAGTGGTCCTGGACCGGAACTTCCGGTGTACCGCGACCGCATTTATACTACAGGCGCTACACTAGTATTTAAAGTCGCCTATATAGCGCACCACAGTTTTCACCACACAAGATGGCCGACAAAATAAGCAAAAACGTATACTTTTGTTGTTTATAAAGTTTCGAGAGCCAAATTGCAAAAAAGGGCTCTGTACGAAGATGCGGAATAATGCAGAGAATATTTCAACACAACAATTATCAAAAAATATTGCTTATTCGCTTCACGAAGTTGTTGTAAGTTCGTCGAAAAATCAAGCTGCTTCGTAATCTCTGTTTTCGTCTCTCCTGCGGGAGAGACAAGGATCTCTATATCTCCATTCGTAGTTCACCTCTACGCCGATTGTGGTATTAGTTCCGCTCCTGCTGGGTATCAAGTGTTTCATAGTGTATCTACAGTGGCGAATTTTTAATAAATTATTATGATTGTAGCAACACTCAAAAGCATACTATTTAATTCACATCAATGAAGAACAATGATGTGATGTTTGCTAGAGGTTAGAATAGGTCTTTAAAATTTTGGCTTATCTAAATAAGCTATAGCTCGGGGACCAAGTAGAGTGTATATGGTAACCATGAATGTCGTCAACGAACGTTAAATAGTATTGGAAATATTTATTTCGTCAAAGATTGACCGACTCGCAGTCTAGTTATAATCTATCGATAAAACGTTCCGATCAAGAAATGCTATTATAGTCTTATATATCTATTATAGTCTATACTAAATTTATTGTCACTAAACGTACCACGATCGGTCAAATGTTTTATTTCACAATTAATGAAATTATAATATTTATTAGAGCACATACAGATACATATAGATACAATAAGAACCGTGCAAAGTTTAAATAAATTAATTCTTGTCATTTTTATAGGCGACCACGTGCCTGTTACTTTTATAGCTCGGTACGGTTAGTATTAACACTAAACCTACCACTGCCGGTCGAATGACCGGATTTATATTTTTCATCTTACAATTGTTATTAAAATTACGAAGTTGCTTACATGGAAATTGATTCGATAAATTTTTTTATCCGAACACACATTGCAATTAAAGTTGCACAAAATCTATTATTTGTTATTGAAATTACGAAGTTGCTCATGTGGAAATTGATTCGCTAAATTTTTTTATCCGAACACATATTGCAATTAAAGTTGCACAAAATCTATTATTTGTTATTGAAATTACGAAGTTGCTCATGTGGAAATCGATTCGCTAAATTTTTTTATCCGAACACATATTGCAATTAAAGTTGCACAAGAT
>CM052255.1:1606402-1641117 GCA_028455795.1 Lasioglossum marginatum | reverse complement strand
AGTATTGGATTCTCTTGAAAATTAGTATTCCCATATTTTTGGTGCCGACGAATATGAATGTATATAAGAATGATGCATTAGTGCGAAAAATTGTTTTTTAATTTCTTAAAAACAATAAAAAAATTGTTGTTGGTGTTCAAAACATGTATCAGAAAATTCTATAAGTGGAACCATGCAATGCTTATTCAACAAATTTTATTGTATCTTCTAAATTTCTTGAGAAAACATGCTTGTAACTAGTATCGTGACCACCTCTGCGTCACAAAAATGAATCGTATGACCAAAGTGGCAGTAAGAGCAGTTTACTTTTTCAAAATAATCTAAGATTGAAGTATCTACTACAAGTCTAAACAAAAATATCTGGGGAATATTGGGGAATATACAACTTTTAGTATACATTTCTAAAATCTGTGCACCAAATTTTATCTTTCACTTTACACATTACTAACACTAATTAATATAAATCCAATATTATTATTATGCATAGTACTTACATCCAGGAACAGCATCCATACACAACAAAAAAATTCACTTTTCGTAGAATTACAAGCGTGACGAATGAACGCGATATTTGTACACCCACCATTTTGCAGATATAAATGGTAAGATCTTTGTACTGTGTGTTTCCCATAGAGTCATTAGCTGAGTCTCCAGTACGGCAAGGGCCATATGCCTAACGGGAAATTCATTTTTGGCATTTTGGCCACGTTTTAGCGCTTTCCGACCACTGTGCGTCGTTTTTAAATCTGAAATAAGACGTCTTACAGACAAAATCCGTTGTCTAATCATGATCCTCGGAGTGGTTCGAAGAAATAGGTTCCCAGAAATTTTATCTTCAAAGTGTTCTCCATGTCCGCGATAGAGGAGGATTTAAGAGGCAGTAGAAACTCGAAAATATTGGTAAATTCTTCGACGAGGATCGCTGCGCGATAATCCGTGCCATTGAAATATATTCGGCGGTTAGTTGACGGGCCCCTTCACCTGGAACCCCAACATTTCACATACTTCAGGCAACTAATCTCCATCGATTTCGAGGGGCTATCACAGCCCACTCTCTCTCTCTTTCTCGTTCTTTCGTGTTTGGTCTTCGTTCGCATCTTCCAATTCCATGGACCCGTCGTGTCGCGTCATGGTTGGGTCGGGTTGTTACGGATTCCTGCATAATTTCTTCCAGAATCGAGCACGAAGGAAGAAGGCTCGCGATTGACGCGGTCGGCTCTCGCCAGACAACGGATATCTTAATTGTTCGACCATTCGGCTCTTCTTGTCGGGATTATTATTCTGTCTTGTCTTCCTATTACATCTCTATGGATGTTGACAAGAAATATGAGTTGGTTTAACCTTAACCCTTTCGCTACGACAGACTTTGATACGTACTTGTAGGAAAATAGTAGGAGACTATATATAAATATAGTCTATGCTATGTTAGGATTGGTATGGGCGTTCGAATGAAAACAACTATTGACAGTGAAGCCAAGAGTGCGATTTATTAAAGAAGTCAACGAGCTGAACACTTCGAGCGTCACTGAAAGAATGAATCGCTCAGATAATCTCTAGTCCTAAGGACCCCTTGTTGCCAGCGTTGTCGCTACCTGCACCTCCTAGGTGCTCTGGGTTTTTACCTGGATTGTCTAAGAAAACTGTAAAATTTTTGCTCCAGGAAAGCGAAGATCATCCAGACTAGGAATATCGATGCGCAAATAAAATAAAAGTGTTCCTGTCTCTTGGGTAACATGAATACAAAGAGAATGAACCAGTGTTTGCAACTGAAACCGAGAAAATTTATAACGATCCACGTTCTAATTACAATAAATCCGCTTGCGAGCGAGTTGAAAGGAGGATGGGCGATGGATAGTTGCCGGTGGGCGGTTAAGTTGCTTACCTTTTCCAGAGTTAAAGTATCGTTTTCGCGTTTCGCGGCGCGGAGCATGACGGGCCATTGCGTGTGCCAACCGGCGGCAGCAGTAAAGACTATCTTTCCGCTCGAGCGGAATCGAGGAAACACGACGAGGAGAGTAACTCGTTTCGCTCGGGGAAGCCCCGGAGGCTGTGAATGGGGAAAGGGCAAAGGGAAACGAGAAACAAAAAGGAGAGAAAAGGGGTTAGGAAGGGTGAAAGGTGTCGAGGCGAGTCGGCTCGGGTCGGCTCGGGTTGGATTACTAGTCACAGAACCAATCTGCGTATGTCAAAGCTGCGAATGATAACCTGACGGACGAATCGCGACGCAGCACCTCCGCGAAACAAAGGGAGGAGTGAAAGGTCGTCGGCTGTGGCAAGGAACGTTATCTCTCCCATTTCCAACCCCCGTCCACCCCCATTGGTCTTGGCATTCCGTGATTTAATCCTCTCTTATGTTCTTCTCCCTCTTACAATCCGCGACCAGCCCCTTTCTCGCGCAGCTTTTCATTTACTTCTGAGATCCGCGCGCGTGTCTGTCTTCTTTCTTTCCTTCTTGCCTGTCTTCCTTTCTTATATCCGCTGTTCCATCTCGTCCAGCGCGCTCGAACGCACTACAACACCAAGCGAGTCGAAAGACACCGTAGACGTCGAAAGATGGCCGAAGGAAAGAACCTGTCGACCGCAAACCTGAAGAGCCGCGTCTCACCTCCGTTCGACACACCCCGGACCCGTTGACCCTTCGGGGCTACCACGCAGGATTTAATTTTCCCTCCCTACAGTCCAGTCAATGAATGCTTAACAGGGGCGTGTAGAGAGGGAGATGGAAGGAACACAATTTTTGACTTTGGGACCGTAGACAGACCTAAGCCAGGCCGTAGGTTTTGCATGACAATATCATAAAAACAAGAAAAAATGAATGACCTTTTTATTTTAGCAGAAACTTCTGTAAACGGTAGCCAGGGCTATTACACAATTTTACAAGGTAAACATTTTCTGCTGCAAGCGCGGGGCCCCAAGAAGCGCGGGGCCCGTAGCATTTGCTACTCCTGCTACTGGGCTTAATCCGGCCCTGATCATAACAAGACAGAACTGTTTCGACTCCATCGACAACCCCAAGTGCAGCCGAGTCTGACTTGGAGACAACAGGCCAAGTCTTGCAAAATAGTTAATAAAGAAACGTTCTCTCCGGAGTTTGACTCTACAATCATTCGCCGTTAACCTAGTCGTGATACGACCTCCAATTCCGGGATCGACACGACACCACAGTGTTTTTATTAAGAAGATTTATTTACGCATAACAATATTTAGCCTTATTCTTCAGACCTTGAACTGCGTTGGCCAGCAAAGATGGTACGACATACGCGAAATTTTAAAATCGACTTCTCTCCAACTTTCCGGGCCAAATACCCAACTGTGCTTCGCTCCTGCTAAATAGTCGCACGCGCGTGAATGGTCGCAAAACGGTTAAGAGATTTACGTGACGGGTAGAAACGAGTTTTACGGGCGCGTCGGTTCATCCGCGCGACCGACGACACGTCGAATCACGCTGTTCGACGGATAAACTAATCGACGCTCCAATCTGTTTCTTCCAAACACGCATTCGGCCGATAGCGCCGAAGTTCATCGATCCATAGAAATCGAACACGTCCAACAGCTTTTTAAGCGAGTTAATAAACCCGTACGTGTCCACCGGTTCACACACGACACGACACATATCCCGTAATCCGTTAACGCGCGAGCACGTCGAGCAATTAAAAGTATTAAAACTGATCGATCCACTGTATGATCGCGACCCCGCGATTCTATTTGCATCGGTCTTTACCCGATTCACCACCGACAATTTGCTTACAGTGACTCCCACTAATATTCGGACACTCTTAAAAAGACGATAACTTTTTTAATATTGTACTATACGATTTGAACTTCTTTTGGGAAGCCAGAGCAATTAGTTTGCTACAGAATGTGAAAAAACATTTTTGCAAAAATTGCAATTGATCGGAATTCTAGAGAAAATACTGAAAGTTGCATTTCACAACTTTTTTATGTGGGCCTATATTGAAAATTTAAAAAATACGTTTTGTAGATCTGTGTGAATTAAACATATTCTGAAAATTTCGTCAAAATCGGTCGACGTTGCAATGAGTTACAAACGTTTGAAGATGGTAAAAATTGCAGATTTTCACGATTTCCAGCCTATAACTGCAGTAAATCTGAGGATTCTTACATCTTTCAATCACCGGTCAATTGTTCACCAATGCCAATTATTCACCGAAATGGTAATTAAATTGAATTAAATGGTTTTATTTGAAAAGAAAATTAAATATACATATACTATTTGAATAAATGTTGGAGAAAAGAGATTGAGAAATTGTGGGATAATTATTCACCAAAATGGTAATTAAATTAAATTAAATGTTTTATTTGAATGGAAAATTAAATATACATATACTATTTGAATAAATGTTGGAGAAAAGAGATTGAGAAATGGGATGATTATGAGCTCTAGAAGCCAAAAATTGGAGAACAATTACCCCACTTGAATTTGAAGAATTAGGAAATATAAGAGTAATAATTGAAATTTCAAATTACATGCTCTCTATATTCGAAAAAATTAGGAAGCATCATTTTTATTTCATAATATAGGTCCTTCAATAACACAAGATCGTCTGCGTGAGCGTGCGCTGCTATACACAAAATGGCGGCCTGTCAAAAACACTGGAAATAGCTCAACTTTAAACACTTATAACTTTCGAACCATTGATCCTCCAGGATCTAAACTTGGATTTCTCACATCTTCTCGTCCAAATCTACAGGGCAACATAGGGAAAAGGCAAAAATGTATAGGAGAAATGCAAAAATTTCTGGTTACACCAGGAAAAGAGCAGCCCAGCGTGTATACAAATAAAAATATGGGATACGTGTTTTTGGATTTTTGTTCTCGACGAAGAGAGTACACCCCCAAATAATTACCGAAGTGCGGTATTATCCAAGTGCGGTTAATTTTCTGATGCCGCGTAGAGACTGCTAAGTATACAATTGTCTAGGTTCTAAATTATCAACTTCCAACCGCTTTACAACCGTAATAGCGCGCGAGCACGTAACGCGAACGCTCGATGCTGGTTGGGGAAAGAAACAAGTTGGTACGTTGGTCGTATAATTTTGCGTGTTAAGACAACGCGTTGCGCCGCACGGCCATGCATTCTAGTACCTACAATATATTATCGAGTTATTAACGAGTAGACCGGGACGCGTTCCCTCGGCAGCGAACCTGTTTCTGCTGGACAAGCGGAGTTCTGCGTAGACGCAAGAAATTATCAGCCACCGTTGCTGGGACATTGCCCGAAGCTTGTCCTATCTGCGAGCACAGTTGTCCGCGATTTCGTTCGCTCGATCCGTAACGTTTCAATTTTCTCTCGCTCGAGGATCTAGCGAGGTGGAGCGAGCGGGTGTCGGCCGGCCAACCGCAACTAATGTCTTCGTTACTCACTTTGCGTGCAGAATTACGATCGCGATCTGTGACGGTTCCACAACTCGGCCTCGTCAACAGTTTTCCGAAAATGTTTCCAAAATTTTTTGGAAATTTTCGCTGCAAATTCTTATATGTCCGAAGTCAATTTCGACATGCATCTGTGTGGCTCTAAAGAATTTTTTCCAGAGCGTTGAGAAGATCGGGAAAAAGAAGGATTATATGTCCAGCTGAAATTGGCGGAGTCGGCTGTGAATTAATTTGCTCCATCTGGGAATCACCCAATATATAGATAAAGTTGTTTATAAATGAAAAAAGCGAGTCGTTCCTTCGCGACGTGAATATATTGATTTATTAGATCTGATGGTTCTCTCACTGTTCCGACATACACGGTTCAGTTCAGACGAATATATTGCGTTGTGTTTCTTTTTTATAATTGTGCTCATAATAAATTGTTTTTGATTAAGTGATCTTTGGGTTGCTTGATTCAAGCTATATTTCAAACCTCCCGCATTGGAGGTGTAAGTTTTGTATGCAGGGTGGGGCAATAACAAAGTCCACTTTGAATGTTGCCCAAAAACTTGGACAAATTTTACTCGTTCGCCTATATTATTTGAAAAACTGAATGCTAGGGTTTCGTTGAGGGTACATATTTTTAGCGGAGGCGAAGCACACATCGGGACCGAGGGACGGCAACCGGCTGCTCGGTCCAAGATGGACAATATCGATCGACCGGCGTCCCGTCGAAGCGACAGAGCGACAGCCGCACAGCCGGATAACCGGTAAGCGTCGTTCGTAACGGTTAAACGGTTATCGGTGTTCGAATAAAACCGCGGCGAACGTCAGCGTAAACGGATCTCTTTCATTCGTGCAACAATGCCGGTGGTTGTCGCGGCACCGCGCCCCTTATCCGGACAACTTTTCACCGGTGGAGCTTCCGCGACGGTTCCGCTTTTGTGCTCGGAAAGTTTACTCGACGTACCGTGACGTCGCCGTGCGTTTTTCCCCCCTCCCTCTCTTTTTACCAAGAACAGTCCTGACAATGGAAACACACCGTGCATCGACGGCTCGCCGCTGCAACCACGGACACAACGGGGAAGGTTTCCGCTCCACGATGCGCGCCCGATTCACCCTTTTGCCGCGGCGATCGCGCCCGGACGCAGACGAGACGCCGACTACTCTCCGAGTTTCTTGAAAAGTTCAGAAAGATCCCCGAGCAACGTTTCTTTGTGTAACCGTTCGAGAGACGCTCCTCCATGGATTCCAACCAGTCGCTAGATAAGGGGAGAGTAGAAGTTACCCCCTCTCTAAGGGACTGTCGTAAACAGGAACTTTTATAGAAAGAACTGTTATAAAAAGTTTAACTGTTATAATACTAATAATATATTTAACTGTTATAATATAAAGTTTAACTGTTTAACTGTTATAAAAAGAGAAAAAAGTCATGGAGTAACAAGTATTTCATCGACTAAAATCGTATTGGTTACAAAAAAGACCTTTTAAAAACCACGCTTATATTAAAATGCACTAGAAAGGAGAAAATAATTTTTATAGACATTACAGTAAAATCGCGTTTATTGTCTGCAATCGGGTTCGCGATCACTGTCCAGTGCCTACCCCCTCCACTGTCGTGCTGTCCTTCTCGCTACGTTCCGCTTTCTTTTGAACTCTCGGCGCGGTAGACGCAGTCACAAAAAATAATGTCGGTATGCGATCACTGTCCGTGGAAAACACAGGCTGTTGGACAGTAAACGCGACTTTACTGTAGTGACTATAAATAAAAGCGTGGAGCGCTAATTCTGTTCATGAACTGTGGGAACGAGTTGAAAGTGTATGGAACGGTATTCCTGAAGGATTTTTGAACAGTTTGGTGATCAGTGTTCCGAAACGATTAAATGTTATCATAAAAGCCAAAGGCTGCTGCATTAAATATTAAAAATATGATCTACATATTGAGGTGCAAAAGTGTTGAAATGCATTATTGAAATAAAAAAGATTATACATACTATTAAGGGCCGAGATAAATTATTATTTTATGTATTTTTCAAAGTCTGATAATATTACTTTAATTTTCAATAAAGTTCGTATTTTCCAAAAGCGTTTATGTGATATTTTTCTAATTTTTAATTAATAATTCGAATCATTGCGACAGTTTTGAGAGTCACTGTATATGCTGGAGTTAAAAAATATATTCAATGAATTCTCATGTGAAAACACCGTTACAATTTCAATAATCGTCAAATAGAAAATCTGAAATGGGTCATTTGACCCCTCGTTTAGTGTTAATGGTGTCCACTTAATTTCCACTTTAACAAGTTAAATAGCTGCAACAAGTTATATAGTTCTTCGCTCAATGTTTATTATATTCATAAAAAATTACAAGCCAGCCACATTATCACTTCTTCCTCTACGAATGTGAATGGTGTAGTTCGCGGGACCCGATTGGTTTATTGAAAATCTCCGCGACTTCCAGAAATCCCGGCTCCGTCCGCGTTCTTTTTGCTCGGGAGAGGGGATCTTTTTAGCAGGGCGTCTGTCTTTTTGCGAGTCGCGCGTATCGCGATCTCCGCGCGCGCGAAAACGAGCATCGCGAGACGAACGACGACGCCAGGCGTTACATTTGCCTGCTCGGAAGCTGCTGAAAAAGTGGACTGTCCCCGATAAGAATCCGTTAACCCTGTGCTGGCGCGGAGTTTTTACAGAAGCTGCGTGCCGTTTCGCGCGAACATTCGCGAGCAGTGGTACATAGTGATGGGCATACAATACTCTGTCTTGCAAGTTTTCGAACAAATCAATCGTCACAGAGTTTCGAATCAATTCGGTATTTATTTCCTTACTGTA
This sequence comes from Lasioglossum marginatum, assembly GCA_028455795.1. Classification (NCBI taxonomy): domain Eukaryota; kingdom Metazoa; phylum Arthropoda; class Insecta; order Hymenoptera; family Halictidae; genus Lasioglossum; species Lasioglossum marginatum. Next base: position 1,632,911 of record CM052255.1, on the reverse strand, counting down.
CCCGCGACTTTGTCCACGTAATAACAAATCCTGTTTGAATTTGACCATATCTCTGCTTATAACGGGTCCCATGGAAATCACCGACACAAATTTCCCCGACGCGGTTTTCACCGACAACATTTCACCGACTCCAGATTTTCCGACAATAACTTTGACCGACAACGCCTTTAACCGAAAACGACTTTGATCGACAACGATTTTGACCGACAACAAATTTGATCGACAACGAATTTGATCGACAACGATTTTGTCCGGCAATTTTAGCTGACGATTTTAGTCGACGACGGTAATAACCAACAGTAACGTAATACTGTCGTCGGCTAAAGTCGTTGCTGGTCAAAATCGTTGCCGGACAAATTCGTGATCGGCCAAAATCGTTGTCGATCAAATTCGTTGTCGATCGAAGTCATTTTCGGTTAAAGGCGTTGTCGGCCAAAGTTATTGTCGGTCAAATCTGGAGTCGGTGAAATGTTGTCGGGGAAATTTGTGTCGGTGATTTTCATGGGACCCGCTTATAACTACTGTAAAACTGAGAATCAACCCGTAGTTGGACTCATTTCATAGACTTTCGCAGACTATGCGAGTCTGTTTGCCCAAAACTTATTTCCGACAGAATGGAACGGAACGGAATGGAACAAAACGGAACAGAACAAAACAAAATAAAATACAATAAGATGCTACCAACAAAACTTATGAGCAGAAACGTGCCCCAAAGAGTGCGAAGAAGTCTTTGGTCACTAACGACGTCACAACTTTTGAACGAATGGCCTTTTTATTCATTATTATATTCAGATTTCGAATTAGAATAGCTCCGAGTGCAAAGGATTAGCATAATCGGAACTTTGAAATTCTCCTTCGTCGGTCGTTTTGGTTGTACCCCTCCCTCTCTGTTCACTTTCATCTCTCCTGGTCGCGATCGAAGAGATCGTCGTTAATCTCGAGAAACGCGAGACAAAAGAGATTCGAGGAGTAATTAAAGAGCAGACGGGCGTCCGATAGCGACGTGGAAACGCGGTGGTAGAAAAGTCGAGGGGGGATGGGGAAGTTGCGGAGGAATGGACGGAGGGCCAGTAAGTAGAAAAGATAGAGAGCCAGACAGAGAGAGAGAGGAAGCCTTTGGTACACAGGAAAAGAGGATAACGAAGGGAACAAAAGGAAACGAAAGGGAAAGGAATAGGAAAAGAAGTCGCGACGGTGGAACGGGGAAGAGGGAGAAGAAAGCGGAGGGAAATACAAAGAGTAGAAGAAACTGGAGGAACGAGCTCGAATCCTCGCGTGTCCCCTTTTACCCCCGCAAATATTTTGTCTGCGACTGCTTTTTCCGCCGTCGCGTGTTCCTCTCTCTCGTTTCCACCCTGTCTCTCTCCCTCTCCATCCCCTCTTTGTCTGGCCGTCGAATTCATCGTTAATCGTCGAGAGGTTAAGTACCACGGATCGTCGAATCGCAAATGGGAGCGTCGCGTCGTGTCGGCGGGAAAGAAACGAAGAGGCATCTTCAAAGTTTGGAGACACGCCGGTGATCCTCTTAATGCGGGAGCGAGCAATGCGCCGCTGCCTTTATTGCGAGCCCTTCCGCAATAAACTCCCATTGAAATGCACGCCGCCGAACCGAATATTCCCGCCGGATGCCAATGAATTATGCAGAGTTATCGGACAGGACCGAACCGCCGGGCTGGCTGCTTTTCTTCGAGGCTCGTTCGAGAAGTCGATTCCCGCTCGAATTCAGACGGAACAGAGTGGCCTCTTTCTCCCTGCTGAACGATGCTACCGAACCACAGATAACGAAACAAGGTGAACGGTGATTATATATAAATGTAAATCGACGATCCGCATTCGATTACTCCTCTCATCTGTCTCCCGACTCGTTATCGGTGGCTCGCGCAAAGGTGCTTGTATCCTTCAAACTGTAACCTGCTTTCCGAGACGGCACACAGTGGGACCTTTTGTCGAAATCGGAGACAAAGTCAAAGAACTTCCGATGGAAATGAGATAGAGCGACGAAATTTTTTTTAAATTAAAGCTGAAACTTTGCAGAATATGGGAAAAATAGGGAGATTTCGGTGCGAACGTTTTTTAACCTTGGAAAAAGAGACTTCGATCCGCAGGTTCTCCGGGTACAAATCTACTGGATTACATACCAAGTACATAACAATTTATAGGAGAAAGGTAAAAATTTGGTAAAGCAAAGTCTACTCATATTATGTTCTAAAAGAATATGTAGTGCCATTTGAGTAACTTTTATGTACATTTCGCAAGTGTCCGGATACTTTCGAGCGTGTGTGTGGACACGAAGGGTAGTTGGCGTGTTGCTGCTGTCAAGTTAGCTCCGTTATTTTTGCTGCACGGCCGCGAGAGAGCCATTAGCGGCGGTGCGTCTGTCAACGGTGAATTTTGCGAACGGTGGTGAGCGATATCGCGGGCGACGATTAGCGAGCAATTTGTTGGGATGGCGCGTCCGCGCGAGTGCATCGAACACGCTCATCGCCGAAGGAATCCCTCGCCGGCGAGGATACGCTCTCGGGTCAGGTGGCCACGCGTGTACACGTATATATTATACGTACGTACGATTCGCGAACTATAGTCACCCTTGGCCAAAGGAATGCACGGTGGTATAGTTTATGCATTGACCACATTCCTCTCCCATGCCTTGAAACGCTCGCTCCTCTTCCTCCATCTCTTTCATTTAACACACCTACGTTCCTCGGGGCCCCGTTTGTACATGGTCCCCCGCACATGTCCCCCTGTCCGCTTACTTTCGGTCCGGAGAGTCGATGGCACGCCTCCCTCCCTTTCACCCAGCCCCCTCCTCATCGTCTCTTTCTCTTTCCGATTCTCACCGGCGCTCCGTTTTTCTTTTTCCCCTCTTTTCATTCTTCCTCCTCGCCAAAAAGCTAGGCCGTCGCTTCTCCCGCGAGCTGCCAAGTCGCCCTCCGACGGTATCTCCGCGTTTTTCCACAGAAAGGGGATGCGATCTTCACACGACCAAGCGACGATCGATAACTCTTCGCGGCGATGAAGTATGTTTTGTTTGAAAATCGTCTTCATCCTCCTACATCGGCTTGCTAACTTCATCTTCCGAGCACAAAGCTCATCCCCGAACTTCGCGCAAACCAACCCAGACATCCTCCTTCCCCGACGGTGTCTTCGTGTGTCTTCGAGCACACAGCCTGCAATTTCTTCCCCTGTTAGCCACGGCGGAATTCATACAAAATGGCTGTCTGTTCCTAAACGCGTCGCTTCGATTAGGAGCAGAAAACACGGAACAGAAATTCTGAAGAAGACTCGATTACAGTTCATCGCTTGAATAAAGAAATTCTTAGTAATTTAGAAATTCTTATATTACTTCCTTGCCAACCCAATATAATGGAATTATTCTAGGTCCGAGTGCAAGGGATTAAAATATTGGGTTGGCAAGAAAGAAATTTCGGTATTTTAAGGTGAAATAGAGCCTAATTTTTTTATTCGAGCAATGAACTTTGACGAATAACATATTTTCCCTTTTGTTCGATGATCTTTCCCCAAAAAGAACAAACAAGAAGATATTTTACTGATTAAAGTTCGTCGCTTGAATAAAGAAATTCTTACATTACTTCCTTGTCGATCCAATAGAATGAGATATTCTAGGTCGGAAGAAATGTTTAATTTTCGATTTAAACTAGTAGCGAGTGCAAGGGCTTAAAATAGCATATTAAATAAATAATATATTTGATATATATTTTCCCAAAATCGTACCGAGCTCCGAGTATAACGAGATATCTCCGTCTGCGAATGCAAACGGGTTAATTAGCCGCGATGCCTAAGGATATCCAGCTGGCTCGTATAATTCGCGACGGGGGAGCGCTTAAGTCGCTCTCGGCGCAATTATAGACGGAATGATGTCCGTGAATCGTTAATGTTCCAATATCTGGCGGATCGATCGCGGAAACCGCGCGAGTTCCAGGCCCGGGGACTCGGACCAAATAAAAGTAGAAGGAAGTCGATGGACGAGAAGGAGAGGGAGAGAAAGCGAGAGAGCAGAGGGACCGTGAGAAGGGTGTGCGCCGCGGCCGGATCCCCTCCATGGACCCGGGGAATTAATCGGAATTCCGATGCGAATAACACGCTCGGGAAGAAAGTCGAGCTGCCTGGCGTCGTCGAGGAAAAGGGAACCGATGAAATTCTGAAAAATTCTTGTCGCAACCCTCGCGATCTCGGCGAGCTTCCAAGGACTTCGGGAGACGGTAGCGTTTGACGACCTGGCAAATGCCGTTTGCAACGCGTTGAAACAGGCGAGAGAGTCGATGCACAAAATGTTTCGAATAAATGTTGAACAGTATCTAAACATCTACAAAATTCTGTTTAAAATTTCGAAGGAAATTTGTTCTCGACAAAAGATACAAATTATTTTGATTTTTCTAAATATTAAAGTACATTTTTTATTTCATGATGTTATAGCTGGCGTCAAGACGAGTCCAACGACCTACTGTTTTATGACCCTGAGCCCATAAATAACGCTACAATATTTTATTCCCGTTTTTCGGGCCAAATACCGCACTGCGCGACGTCGGGAATCCATTATAGTCGGCGGTGACTCGACTGGAAGGACGAAACGAGGACGAGACGATAGGTAGTACAGCAAAGTCGCGTTTACTGTCCGCGATCGGGTACGCGATCACTGTCCATTGCCTACCCCCTCCACTATCGTGCTGTCCTTCTCTACGTTCGGCTTTTGAACTCTCAAAAATAATGTCGGTATGCAATCACTGTCCGTGCAGAACACAGGCTGTTGGACAGTAAACGCGACTTTACTGTAGTCGGTGGAAAGTAGAAGGTTCCAGCAAAATGGGAAAGAAGAAGGGCTGGAAGAGGGAGGAAGGAAGGAAAGATGGGGAGAGAGACCGGATTCCGGTTTGGTCCTGGTTCTCTTTCTCTCTTTCGACTCTCTCTTCCTCTGCTGAATCGACATTCCTTTGCCCGTTTCAACCTGCCTGCCGGTCGCCACCGTTTTAACCTGCAGCCCAACACACTATCACGCCTGGCCTAAGGCGCTCCTACATTTAACTACACGCCGAGCGGGACGGTGGAGGTAGGTGTGCGAACACAGACCCGAATGGCCCGGAACGAGCGGAGTTCCTGCCCCGCAACGACTCCGGAGAGACGGTGCTCCGAGTCAATGGGACCACGTCTTTTGAATCCACAGTCGCCGCGGCACGCCGACTCGTTTATGTTTTAATCGCGCGGGATTCGATCGATCCGACCAGCAACTATCGAGAACGCTTTCGCACGGGGCAAACGAATCGCGATTCACGCGTCGCGTATCTAGTCCAGTCAACGGAAAGGTTGTCGAAGGAAATGGAAGGAACACAGTTTTTGACTTTGGAAATTTGTTTGGACTAGTTAGCAGGTAAACATACTAAAGTCCCCACTCTCAGGAGGTGAGTGAGAAAGACCCTTTTTCGGTTTTTCGCTTATATCTCGGGAGCCATGCGTCTTAGCGATAAGACCACTCTATACAAAATTAAAGCTGACGAAATATGCCACGAGATTGACTGTATTCAGTTTTTCGCTATCTCGCATAGTTTCCGAGATATCCGCGCTCAAAGTTCACTGAAGAATGAAGAGTTAGTCAAATAAGGCAAAACACATGAAGCAAACATTTTTTTCTTCGAAATTAATGAACTTTGGGCGCGGATATCTCGGAAATTATGCGAGATAGCGAAAAACTGAATGGAGTCAATCTTGTGGCACATTTCGTCAGCTTCAATTTTGTATGGAATGGTTTTATCGCTAGGACTTATAGTTCCCGAGATATCCGCGCTCAAAGTTATTATTTGACTAGCTAACTCTTCATTCTTTAGTGAATTTTGAGCGCGGATATCTCGGAAACTATGCGAGATAGCGAAAAACTGAATGGAGTCAATCTTGTGGCACATTTCGTCAGCTTTAATTTTGTATGGAGTGGTCTTATCGCTAAGACCCATGGTTTCCGAGATATAAGCGAAAATCCGGAAAAAGGGACCTCCTGGATGCCGCTCACCTCCTAGGGGTGGGGAGTTTTAGTATGTTTACCTCCTAACTAGCCCAAACGTTCCAAAGTAAAAAATTCTGTTCCTTCCATTTTTCTCTACACCCCCCTTTTGAGCATTCATTGACTGGATTAATCGCACTGGACTAATCGCGAAGTATCGGCACGGGAACAGTTGATTCGCGAGTAGGGTTGCCATCTATAAGCTCTGTCGCCTTCTCGGGAATCTTGGCGAGTTCGAAGGTGGAGAGAAGCTAGCGAGAGAGCGGCTCGTCGTCCTCCAAGTTTAGACAGGACCGTTCCGCACGGTTTAACGATCGCGCAACGACGACGCCATGCCAGGCTACGGCATGTCCAAGTCGGCCAACTAGTTTCGCTCCGAAACCAAAGCCAGCCTCTCCGGGCAACTGTCCCTCGCGAAACGTATTCCGACGCGCAACAAACAGCTCCTCGCCGCAGCTTCAACCTGCTTTCATAGACTTTTCAGACGGGTCCGCCGAGAAACGAACGTATATGGAGAATTCGCCTAATGCCGGACACGCTGGCGACTCGGAAAGACGACGCGACGCAATGGAATACCATATTATACCATAGCGTCTCTAGTACAGGCCGGAACATGAAAGGCCACAAAAAAAGTTAACAAAGTGTACTTTAATGAAATAAACAACAATATCAATAATAACAATTAATATAGTAGAATATATTATCATTAATCAAAATTGTATGCAATTTTTCGTGGCCAACATTAAGTGGACACTTTATAAATATTTAGAAAACAAGCAATTAGTATTTGGTATTGTAACCTCTTGCTTTAATTACTGCTTCTAATCGTCGTGGGATGCTTTCCACAAGTTTCTGGAGGTGACTTCGATCAATTTGTTGAAATTTTAATTGCAATTCGTTCAAAAATACTGTTTTATTATGACGTTTTTCTAACGATATTTCCGAATCTAATAAGCTATTATTACCTGTACCTTTACCTGTCCATTAATTATCTGGACCATTAAACCCGTCCACTTAATTTTGTCCACGACTGCACTCTGTGATCGCAGGAGGAAGTATGAGAGAGGCGGCTAGCTAGGTCGCTCAACGTCTGCGAGAATTTCGGTGGTCCCCGTAAGGGTTTAAACCCCCCCATTGCGGCCGGTCGCGACGTTAAAGAGTCACGGGCTCCGGCACCGAATATAAATTCTTTCCCTTAAATATTTGAGAGTGTTCGCGTCTCCGGCATTTGCACAAAGCGCGCTCGGTATGTACCTTCCTCGGGCGGGGAACAGAGCGGAATCTTCCCTACGGATCGAGCAATAAAAAATTTATCAGACGCCAACGATTCCCGCTTGATAGCGAAGTTGAACGAGCAGCAGCATGGACCGGCGTGTGTACCTTGTCCCGCGGGATGCAAACACGGTTATCCGACAGCGAAGATTAAACACGCGCGAGATAGGATGCTTTTCGTATTACTTATCATTTATTAGCGGCGCGGCGCGTCGGCTGCATCCGCCACCGAACAATTCGGAAAACCGAAAAATCGGCCGGACAACAAGCGATACTCGGCGACCGTGCACCGACGACGACTAATTGAACACGATTCGACCGATTAAAGGTCCGTTTAGTTTAGCCAGGTCCGGCCAGTGCACCAATGCTTAAGGATAGGGAGTCCGGCATCAGCAGTTCGGCCCGACATCTCAACGAAATTTCGGTTGCCGGAATCCTGCTGTGCGTGGCACAGAAAAAAGGTTCTTATGGGCTCCACAACTCCTTAAGCAAATCTGGCCTCAATTTCTGGCCGGACAGTCACAGGCATCCGATATTCTGAACTGTGACCGTCTGGCTAAACTAAACGGACCTTAACGAACGCGACGGACCCGACTCGGCCCGACCAGACGCACAGTGGGACAAACCGATGAATTCTGTGACAAAATCAAAGAACTTTTAATAGAAATGAGACAGAGTGATTATCTCTTTTTTAAATTAAAGCTGAAACATTGCAGACCATGGGAAAAATAGAGAGATCATGGTACGAACGTTTTTTAATCTTGAAACTCTGTGTTAAACTTGCAGAATTTCAAGAAAATTGTGATTTTTTTCTTGAAAGACTTTCTGTCTTAGTTTTTCGGTCCCCTACACGCTCCTGAACTTTTGCCATTTAAATTCGGGACACCCTGTGTATTATTTCCTGTAGATTTCGTCGCGCTGATTTCAAATCTTCGAGCCGTACAATTTGTCTACCACCTGAGGATTTTGCAAAACATCGATTTTTGCGACCAAAACTAATGGTAATCATTTTCTCGTTGAAACGATTTTATAACACACTAGTTTTAAGGTATATTGTATTCAGTATTTGAAGGAATTATCACTTGATGAACGATTTCTGTTTTTTTCCTCACTTTGCTATTTTTTTCTCTTCTTCAATGTCATATATTGCCTTCGTGTTGTATTAACTGCAAATTGTAATTTTTTAAAGTGTCTGAAATAAATTGCATTTTTCGCGACTGTGTCTACAATCGTCGCCGTGACGCGAGACGTTGTAAAAACGGTCCGTTTCCTCCGTGGCACGAGCCGATTTTTTACTACGTTTTTATTGGCTCGCTTTCTTGTCTGTCTGTCTGTCTGTTTGTCTGTTTGTCTGTTTGTCTGTCTGTCTGTTTGTCTTTCCGGTCGGTTTATCTGTCTTCTCTCCGCGAACGTTGGGAATAATGTAGAGTCCGGTAAACCGACGCGACGGAAACGAGCCGCGCGCTCGTTGTTTTTCCACGGGGCATCGGCCAGTTTTGTCGGCCTGGAATAACAATGAGACCAACGAATGCACTTCCTCCGGCACCGTAATTAATGTAATTCAGCCGGCTCCGAATGGCCATTTAAATTGATCCCGGAGGTAGGTGCGAGCTTACACCAGCAAAATTCATTTCGCCGGCGGAGCAGAAAGAACGCGTTGTTCTTTCCTTCCGTTCTCTCTCTCTATACATTTCTCTTTCTCCTCTCACCCTTTTCGCTTGTCTACACTCCCAGTCGACTCTTTGCTGATCGAACTTATCGACACGCAACGCTGCATGCAATTGTTTTATTATTCAGCTATTTCGCCCGAAAAGTACTATTTCTGCTGGCCGACGTAGTTGAAGGTCTGAAGTATTGTTTGGTAATTATTTACAAAGAGGTACTTCTCTCCGATTTTGATCAAATTTGAACGTGTTATAGATTTCGATATTTTGAACAACTTTTTCCTTTTCCAATATAGGGGGTCGCTTCTAGTTTTCGAGATATTCGCAAAAAACTGTTGCTAATACTCCATTGAATTTTCCGTATCCTTGCACGCTCCGTGGCAACGCGCAACAGAATCCGTAGTCAAAAGCAGGGGTTTCCATTCAAAAAATACGTACTGACCTCCAAATAACCTTAAAAATGGATCCGAAGGTCAAATACAAGGTCATGGACATACGTCCTCCATTAATCCCTGCAACTTTTATTCCAAACACATTTTTACCGAACATGCTTATCTGGGAAGTTAACACCCCTGGACGGGTGGTTTTGGACACCCTGTATATAAAATTTCGACAAAAAATAAAAATCATTCTAATCTCAAAATGCATTTTTGATTTCATAAAGTTTCAGCTGATAACGACCTGCCATATTATAATCTCGAACCCACAAACAACGTTAAAATAATAGTTTTGTAAAAATTCGTCGTAAAAATCTCTCGCGGCTATTTGAATAATTTGGTTCGAATCTTTTTTTTGTCGCGGGGTTCACTCCGAAACCAGAGCTGTTACCTGGCACATATTTTAAGGAAATTGCGATCGCGATTAAATTCCAATCATCCGTACGGGATCGCCGTGACCCAACGAAAATGACCGGGGACGCTTCTTCGGGATCGCTCGCGTCTGTAGGGTTCCGTGGAAATAATTACGAAAGTTCCGTCGCAGAATTTGACAAGGGTGTCCCGTTACGTCTATCGGCGCATAGTCCGGCGCCACCTAATTAAAGCGCGTCGAATTCCACGCGTAATCGAAGCTTAATCCGATCCCGATGATCCCGAACGCGAACACGGCCCGTGGACGTTAACGAAGGAGATTGGCTGCCGCGGCGAACCACCGGGTAATTAGCGAATTTAGTGGCCGACGAGAAATGTCGTCCTCGGTAATAGCTATCGTTGCGCTGTCGAAACCCGGTTGCTGCCGATGCATCGTAACCTTATCGCTCAATCGAAAGGGTCGAAGCGAGTCTCGGTCGACGCGACCTACACGATGCGAACAATTCTAGCGAGCCTCCCCTTTACATCCTTTAGAAACCTTGATCCAAGAAAATGGGGTTAAACTTTACCGGACACAAAAATTTCTCCTATAAATTATCATGTATTTGGTATGTAATCCAGTAGATTTGTACCCGGAGAACCTGCAGATCGAAGTTTCGATCCTGTAGGATCAATGGTTCAGGAGTTATGGTTGCTTATGCAGCATTAACGCGTGCCCGTGCTGCCATCTAGCGGTACTGTTCGGCAAGCGGCGCGTGATCGTCACTACAAGCCAATATGGCGGCGCCCTAACTCTCAAAAATACTGCAGATTGTCCAACTTTAAGCAACCATAACTACTGAACCATTGATCCTACAGGATCGAAACTTCGATCTGCAGGTTCCCCGGGTACAAATCTACTGGATTACATACCAAATACATAATAATTTGTAGGAGAAAGGCACAAATTTTGAGTCCGGCAAAGTAAAGTTAACCCATTTTCATAGCTACACGCTGCGAATAATGCAAATTACGCCTCGTAAACGAAAAGATAGGACTTTTGAGGGCGATAGCGCCCTAGATCGATCTTTTCTTTAGCGTTTTTGACTACTGAAAACCCCATTTTTGTATTATCGAGAACGCGAATCCCGCACCCTTGCAATTCTGGAAAAAGGAGTCTACTCCCTTGAAAGTATCCGAATAATATTAGTTGACTGTGCTTATACTATTGTATAATACATAGTCGATCGATTTTCCGGTTCTCGGGTTATGCATGGGATAAGAGAAAGTGGAGAGTAGCTTCTCCGCTGGGAAGCTTGCTGTTTGTCCAGTAGTAAATTTGATAAGAACCGTTAAACGGTCGCGAGTGTTCACTGCAAACGTTTATCTGAGGTGACACGGGTCGAGGAAATGTCGCTGGAACGAGCCGAGAGCCGTTGTCCGATAGCTCGAACAGTCTCTATCTTCCACCGAAAAAGAAAACGCGACTTGACGTTTCGCAGAACGCGATATCGTTTTGCCGCGATTCGAAAACGGAATCCGCTTATTAAGAGGGTAGACTTGCAACATTGCAATTCTCGATAATGAATGCGATGGGGGCTGAACTATTGATATTTGTATATTTCGAATAGGTGAAATATAAAATAATAGACCAGTAGAAAAATTGAAGTAATATCGTCTTTAGTGCAGTAAAGTCATTAAGGGATGAAATCAACAACACTCACAATCAATGCAGAACATTTTTATTTTTCCATAAAGTTTTGCGAAATATAAAACGGTAAACAATTAGAAAAATTGAAGAACATTGTGATATTCTCTTCAATGCATTAAGGCATGAAATCAATTTTTATTTTACTCCTGCTTCCCACAATCAATGGAGAACATTTTCATTTTTCCATAAAGTCTTGCGAAATATAAAACGGTAAACAATTAGAAAAATTGAAGAATATTGATATTTGTGTATTTCGATTAGATGAAATATAAAATAATAGACTATTAGAAAAATTGAAGAACATTGTAATATCGTCTTTAGTACAATAAAAAGTCATTAAGGGATGAAATCAACAACACTCACAATCAATGCAGAACATTTTTATTTTTCCATAAAGTCTTGCGAAATATAAAACAGTAAACAATTAGAAAAATTGGAGAACATTGTGATATACTCTTCAATGCATTAAGGCATGAAATCAATTTTTATTTTACTCCTGCTTCCCACAATCAATGCAGAACATTTTTATTTTTCCATAAAGACTCGCGAAATATAAAACGGTAAACAATTAGAAAAATTGAAGAATATTGATATTTGTGTATTTCGATTAGATGAAATATAAAATAATAGACTATTAGAAAAATTGAAGAACATTGTAATATCGTCTTTAGTGCAATAAAAAGTCATTAAGGGATGAGATCAACAATCAATGCAGAACGTTTTCATTTTCTATAAACATTCGCAGTCTAATTAATTATCATAGCTGTGATCTGAAACCTTTAGTATCAATCGTCGACTCATATTTGTTTAAAGAATTCTATCAATAAATGGAAGTTTCAATATTCTTAAAATAATATATTCTTTATCGAATAATCGAGCTCGCAAGTGCATCGCATTAAATTCAGCACTAACCATTAAGCTTTGTCTTTATCAGGTAAAAGAATCCCTTAGCAGTTCGCCGCAAGTTCCCGGAAGGAATCGTGGCGAGACGGTTGAAATTCAAATCAATCGAACATAATCCTCGGAGGCTGCGAAAGCGAACGAGAGAGGGAAAGGGAATATCAGGCATTCTTTTGCAGGGTCGTGGGCTAAGTTCATCGAAAGTATGCAAATGCCTGGGGATAACGAGTTCCGGGGGAACGGCGCGGGAAGAGGATGCAAAAATGCGAAATAATTGGCGAGTCGCAGGAAGAAGGAAAATCCCGACGGTGGAACAAAACCGTTCCCGACCGTTTTCTCCAACGGAAGAAAGAGTCCTGACAGCCTGTGTGGCGATCTCCTCGCAATAGATGCTTGTCCATGGGTTGCTCGCGTACCTGCACGCTGACTCGTGGCATTCCTAAAGTCTGGTTCGCTCGGTAATTATGAGATATTAGCCGGTAATTTATAGCTGTCCGAGGGACCTTCTCGAAGGTAGAAGCCCTCCTCACGATCCTTCCTCCCCTAACCTGGCCAGACCGCCTGCTTCGTTGCTTGGTTGCTTGGTTAGTTGCCTGCCTGCCTGTTTGACTAGCTACAGTGGGTGTACAAAGTATTCGTACACCTTTTAAAAACGAATAATTCGTTCAAAATTCGACCCAACAGTTTGAGTTTTTTCTTAGAGCCGTTAGAAGGATTAGTTTACTAGCCAATTGTATAAATAATACTTTTTTAGAAGCAAACTTTGTTATTGGTCGCAATTGTAAAGGAAAAAGTAAGTCACAATTTTTAAATTTTTTATCTGTGCTTGTAATCAAAATTTAAAACATGAATTTTGTAAATCTATGTAAGTTATGTATGTAAGACGTAAAAATCTTCGAATTTTGGGTTTGGAATGAAACTTTGTACATGTACAATATATATCTTACTTCGATTTACAAAATACATGTTTTGAATTTTGATTACAAGCACAGGTAAAAACTGTACAAACTGTGACTTTTACTTCATCCTTCACAACTGCGACTGATAACAATTTTAAGAAAGTATTATATTCAATTTTGAAAAAGTTATTCGTTTTTGAAATGTGTACGAATACTTTGCACACCCACTGTAGCTCTGTCTACCTTCCTTCCTTCCTTCCTTCGCGGGCCCCTATCGAAGAATGCAGTTCCTCGCTTCGAATCGAGGTCCAGAAGGTCGGCCACGCATTCATCCCCTCCTTCCTCCACGTTTGCTTTTTATTTCCCTCCTTCCTCGAACTGCCGCACAGTGGGAACATTCGACCAAACTCGATTCAAAATCAGAGAACTTTCGATAGAAATGAGGTAGAGCGATGAAATCTTTTTTATAAATTAAAGCTGAAACTTCGCGGAATATGGGAAAAATAGGGAGATTGTGGTACGAACGTTTTTTAACGTCGAGAAAATTCGTTAGACTTGCAGAATTTCAAGAAAATGTGGTTTCCCTGTTACTACACGCGGAAAAAATTCTTTTTTAACATGCTATATATCATTTCCCGTAGATTTTCTCACTTTATTATTATTCTTTTTATTGTGTTTTATATATTAGAATGCGATGTATGTACCTTCAAATTAGTGTGTCATAAAATCATTTCAACGAAAAAATGACTCCATTAATTTATTGTCACAAAAATCGATTTGTTGAAAAAACCAAAAATCGTAGACAAATTTTGAGACCGGATTTGAAATCAGCGTGAAAAATCTACGGGAAATGATATGTAGCGTGTTAAAAAAAAATTTTTTATCATCAACATCAACTACCTGAGATTCGTGGAAAATGGCTAGAGTAGTTGCTGGTTATTGTTTATTTTAACCGCCGTCCCAGGTATACAAATTCCTAAGGATGTTCTGGAGGTAATATAAAAACGGAATAAAATTTTTGAAAATTTGACAAGATATAATTCTTACTAAATTGATGCAATTACCAAAGTCTGGGTTCGATTCACTGCACCGTTTAAGAATTATAGCAACTTAAAGTTTGCGCATTTTAACACGTCTTATGGAGAATTCACAAAATTCCACTTCAAACCCTATTTAAACCTTGAAAAAACGCGACTGGAAACTCCAGTTTTTTTTATATGTAGTAAAAATTATGTAATTAATTATGTTCAAAATTTATTAGGATTCACTAAACAGTTACAGAGCAAAAAAATTATAAACTGTTACAAAACGTCAAATTTATCATGTTGTCTCTCACCAGCATGGAAACGCGACAAGCGTAGACCACTGAGTACAGTATTCGCAAAAGTTTAATGCAAAATATACTCATGAATGGGTTTCATTGCCAATATATTGATGGATTTCGAATTTCTTGTAGTTTCGTCTCCCATTGTACCTCCAGAACATCCTTAAGTTTAATCACATTTTTTTATTTCTACCTGAACCTCGCGACTCTTTGTAGCCTAGCGGCCCCGGATCCATCTTTCGGTTTCTCCGTGCTCGCTAGATCTCTTCAGGTGAGAAATTCTATTGGCTCGAATGCAACAAGCGCTATCGCGTAGTCGCCAGAGTCAACGAGATTCGGGTATACTTCCTTGGCAGGATTTCGTATCAATAGACTAACTGTAGCCATCCTCCACTAATCTCTTACAATGTTTCACATTTCATGCTCCGTGTTAACCTCGCATACATGATTCCGCCGCTGACAAAATAGAAAGGCATTTCTATCCGTAACAGGTTGAATTATTTCCATTTCAGCTTACACCCCCTGTTTGAATTGCATCTGCGACCAACCGATTGAATCGATCGATCACTAGCGGGGCGGTGTTTGTTCCTTTGAGACTGTTGAGCCACGCGCGTTGAGACACGACGACAGAACCCCAGTTGTACCGCCTTGGGGAACCGATCAGGTTTTGTGGCGGAGTTCGAGGAACGCGTTCCGAATCGTAAGAAACGGAACCTAGGATTCCCGCGGCTCGCTTTCGTAGCCCGTAGAAATTATACGAGCCACCGGCTATTCATTCTCAATTATCCTAATTATATCGGGGCGGTTTCTTTCGAGACGGTGGCGTGAGAATTCGTTTGCACGCGCGCGCCTCACTAAGGGAACCGAACGGGTCCGCGTTTATGTTAATCAGTCCGAAATAGATATAGA
Organism: Lasioglossum marginatum; assembly: GCA_028455795.1. Lineage (NCBI taxonomy): Eukaryota > Metazoa > Arthropoda > Insecta > Hymenoptera > Halictidae > Lasioglossum > Lasioglossum marginatum. The sequence continues at coordinate 1,617,437 of CM052255.1, read as the reverse complement.
CACAAAGGGAGAGAGAAGGGGAGGAGATTACGATGTGAAAAAAGCGAGTGTTTCGGAATGCGGCGAGTTGCTCGCCTCGCAGGGTCCGGGGCCACCCGACGATTCATTCGCTGACACGATTCTTTTGATGGATGGAGCCCGGACCGGATCGATGCGCTGCTCCAGACCGACGGAACATCGTTCCGTACTCCCACGTTTTCACGCGATGGTTACCAGCACGGAGATCCTACGATACGACCGCCACACGATCGATGACCGGATGTTGCGCGATCCTCGACTCCCTGACAAACGATTCGTCAACTTCGCCTCGTCTGCTCTCGTCTCGTCTCCCAGTTAAGGGGGTATTCTCGTTTCCAGGATCGCAAGGGTGCCGGGTGCGCCTTCTCATTCCTCGATAATACAAAGATGGGGTCTTTCAGTAGTCAAAAACGCTAGATGAAAGACCAATCTAGGGCGCTATCACCCTCCACAGTCCTATTTTTACGTTTGCGAGGTGTAATTTGCATTATTCGGCAGCATGTCGAATCAGCTTTATGAAGAATTTCCATTTTCTTCACGGTATTCCTAGGAGAATCGCGCGTCGACTCTCGATCCGGGCAACGGCTGGTGCGGAGGCTAGGCCAGCATCCTTACCGTCGACAGTCGAGCATGTGTTCTTCGATAATCGGCTTAGCCGGGCGAACCGATTAAAAGGCGACGGTGCAATTTATCCGGCTCGTCCAAGCGAGTTACATTGAAATCGCCGATACGCGCTTCGACCGACGGGAACTCAATGAAACCAGTATTCCTCAATGGTCGATAGATAGCAATGTCCTCTTAATGGTTCTTATCACTGGACAGTCGCAACGTTTCCATAGAATGAGTAACCAAACTTTCATGCATTAAATGATTCTCGCACTGCTCGTCTACTATACGGATCACGCCTGCAAGGCGCGACGGTGGCTAACAGACGCGTAACGCGCAGACAACAAGGAGAACATGCGTTTTTCTGTGCAGGCGGCGGCGGCGCGTGGATGCGTGCATGTTCGCCGCGACACAAAGGACGCGATAAACCGCACGGTAGGAAGAAATTCTGAGGGGACAATGCTTGGCGATGCTAAGGGTGGCAACAGCGTCGCCAGAGCCTCGGGAATATCCGGTTTCCTTCGGGAGAGGACGTGCATTCTGCGGTCAGCATTCACGAGGCTGTGAACAACGCGCCGTGAGGACGCGTGAATTTCGCGAGACGGTTTCGATGGTGGTGCACAGCCTGGAACTTGGATGGTTTCGGTTCCCATGGTCGGCGAGGGGTGCAACGGCGCTCCGGGTTTGGCGGTTTCGCTATGATTGCGATGCACACGATCCACAGGAAGCTTCTCCATCCCCTGGGCCCTTCCCACCGACCACACCAATTCCCGAGTAGTTGGCAGATAAGCTATCGAAAACTAACATTCAGTTTGTTTGGGGATGTGAATCGGCGCGCGGCAGCTCCTCGGTACATATTTGCTAGATAGCTGCACAGCTGGTCAACAACGCTTCCTTTACACAAATGGCACTATGCCACAAACAACTATACCGCCATCTGCTAATCAAGCACGTTTATATGCTTGATATTCTTGAAATTCTTTAATATTGAAACCGTTTATATTTCATTCCCCCTTTCATTCTAGCCCTTAAGCAAAAGACAAATGATTATGCTACCTCTGTACAGTCAGTATACTGCAGCTATTTAATATTTCATGGAGCAGGGGAGACTTTAAATAATAATTCAAAAAGACATGTTTTTGATGAACAGGTGAATATAGTTTTTGCCGAATTATTTAACACTAATTAATATTATATATATATACTTAATTACTAATATAATCATCATATCTAAATATTAAAAATTTACTATTATTTTTTTATGAATTATTGAAAATGATCCATACCGGGACCGAGACGTCGAGAATTATTTAAATTGCAAAATTGCTTTGTTTTTAACAATTGATCGAACCTGTGCGCCGAGAACATTACACAAATTCTATTCATTATCTACGATCGACAAAAGAGTATGTTTACTAATAGAGAGTTCGAATTCGATCGATCAAAGTTCGAACCTGTAAGGTACTTGATCACATCCCTACCCTTGGGTGAAGGAACAACAGAGGAAAGCTGAGAAGACGATGATGATTCGCGGCTTGCGATTGGGGACTTGCGAGGCGAACGCCGATGGAAGAAGGTTCTTCTCTCTGGCTATTGCTAACGATCGACGAGCGACGTCGGGAAAGAAATCGATGGCCAGGGAGCAACGAACTTGACGGGAAACTCGTCGACGGGATTGCTAGTTGGTGGAAAGAGCGAGATTGAACGACGCGGTGCGGTCTGAGTTGACGCGTGCACATGACACGCGTCAAACGCATGCCCGGCTGTTGCGACAGCTCGTCCACCCCGGCCGCGATCTCTCCGCTGGCCACTGGTCAACCCCCGGTTTGTTTGCAAATTTAATGGAAGGTCGTCGCATTTGCTTTATGCTCATTTCATTATTTTTCAGCCTCCCGAACGCGAACCTCGCCGGCGTTGCACCCCTCCGCCGTGGTGCACGCCTTGCTAATTGTTATCGCCGAGCTCGGTCGAGTTTAAACTCGATTCTACACTGCGACCGTGATCGCAATACAAATTCGAAACTCGACAGCGTACGCGTGAAACAGATTCCAACCCCTACAACACTTATTGTTACCGCGCAGTGTAAAATAAAATGTTTTGTGCGCGACCAGTCCGGAGAAACTTTTTTCCAGCTACTCCTGTCAGATCCAGTAGATTTGTACCCGGGCCAGCTGCAGGTCGAAGTTTCGATCCTGTGGGATCAATCGTTCAGGAGTTGTGCTTGCTTAAAGTTGAGCATTTTTCATGTCAGAAACACTGGAAAATGCTCAACTTTCAGCAAGCATAACTCCTGAACCGTTGTTCCTACGGGATCGAAACTTCGATCTGTAGCCGCCCCGGGTACAAATCTACTGGATTACATACCAAATGCATCATAATTTATAGGACAAAGGCACAAATTTTGGGTCCGGTGAAGTAAAGAGCAGCCAAAATTTATGCCGTCAGAAAGGTTCAGTTCTATATATCTGCTTATAACTTCTGTAAAAGTGAGCATTACCCGTAGTTGGACTCATTTTATGGACTTTCGCACACTAAGCGAACCTGTTTGCCCAAAATTTATTTTCGACAGAATGGAACGGAACGGAACGCGAAACGGAATGGAATGGAACGGAATGCGGAATGGAACGCGGAACGGAACGGAACGGAACAAAACGGAACAAAACAAAACAAAATAAAATACAATAAGATGCTACCAGTCAAAAGATATGAGCAGAAACGTGTCCAAAAGAGAGCGAAGAAGTCTTTGGTCACTAATGACGTCATAACTTTTTTACGAATGGCCTTTTTCAAATGCGGATTTCTCCTAAACCTTCCCAAAGGAACGCTGCGTCTAATGGCTCAAACCCCAGCTTTCTACGTTCAACCGTTCTCAGTTGATGCCGTCACAAACAGACAGACAGACACGATTTTATTATATGTAGAGATTTATTTTTTAGATCGCGATTTGATACAAAAAGAACATTGCTCTCTCAATAATAACCGGCTCAATCGTCTGATTCACTCGCACTCTGATCCATTTTACAGTTGCAGTGATTGAAACTACTTTGGCGTTCATGGTTTCCTAGAAGAAAAGGAAAATTGATTCTCCAATTAATAGAAATGAATGGAAATTAATGGAAATGAATAACCAACATATTTAGTTAATTCTGCTCGAAATCTTTATGACGAGTCTGACTCGATATTATAGTGGAAGGGGTTAACTTGTGTTCATTAACAAGAAAATGTTCTGATTCGGCCAATTTTACAGCGTTGACACTCTCACACGATAAAATATAAATTCTCAAGATCGGCACAGTCACGTTAATTTTATTTAACAAGTTCACCTTGAATTGATTCTGTCAACATTACTTTGGTAAATTGTATATATCAAACATATTTTTCACATCGAGCGAGTAACGTACACGTAATTTACATTATATTGTATTTATTTTTACACATATTATTTTTACACAGTAATTTACATTATATTGTATTTATTTCAATTACATTTTAGTTCAATTAGATTGATTCGCGTGATAGTGATTAGCAATTAAATTAAGTGAAAGGTTCGAATTATGTAATGCAATTGCAATGTAATTCAAATACTGTGTACAGTGTTTTCTCGATGAATGTCCGAAACTTCCCAATTTAATCCAGCAAGTTTACCTTGAATTGATTCTGTCAACAATTACGTAAATTGGTCTGCATATTATATTTAATTGCGCAAGCTCGCCGGAATAAATTCTTTATCATGTTTGGCAATGTTTTGTGATTGTTGACTGGCTAAGCTTTCGCTCGATCGGAAATAGAATCGTTTAGAATTTCGGCAATTGCACGAAAATGCGAGTGTCGTGAATCCAAGAACGTATGTCGCGACCGAGAAATTTTATCTGGCGCTGGAAACAGGTGGTCGCTCCGCGGAGACGGAGACAGAGGAACAGGGAGACGGGGGCGGATTCCACAGGTGTCTGCAAAAGTTTGTCAAACACGGTGGATTACTGCGACTATAGACGTCGCTTTTTTATGACTCTTAACTTACCTCCAATACGAAAAGTTCGATCCAATGCGAAGTTCAATTCTTTACTTCGGATTATTGAACATAGTTCAATGCTAACAATTTCAGGAGAATAGTCGAGATTGATATTTACAAATTCGTTTTAACACTGAATTAGCTGTTGAATGAAGATTTTTCTATTATATAAATTTTCTACCTAAATTATAACAAACTGGAGTAAAACCGTTGAAACCCTCGGTGCGGAGGAACCGACCGACGACCGTTTTTTTATTGTTACTTTGATTCTGATCGCCTTCGAATTTTCAGAAATCGAAGTTTCTGAAATCGAAGCTTCGAAATCCTCGACCTTCGAAGGAAAGTTACAGCCCTAATAGGGAGAAGAGCACGACGCACCGGTTCCTAATGGATTCTACTTGAGACGTTCGTCTGGCTGGTTATTATACAGAAAGGGGTTAATATCTTCGGGCCACAAGCGGCGACACATCGACAACCGTTTAGCTCGATGTACAAAATCATCGATGCTAACTAGCCACTCGAGTAACACATGGCAGAGGCATGCGGCGCGACGGAGGCTATGCACTTGAGGTGCATAGGCAGCGTTACGCACGGTGCGGCGTCCAAGGAATGTGTCGCAGCATGCATCCAACCCCCTCTAATCCCGTTCCTCCTCCTTATCTCCGTCGAGATAAACGCGCCAACGAGAGACCGAACTGGAGTAAACCGAGAACCAGCTGCCGTCTGTGTAACGCGCAGGATGACGAGGACAGAAATGTGGGTAAGTTGAACAGGACCATCCCCCAGAATTCCACGCGAGATTCCCTCGGTCGTTTTGCGGAAATTCTAGGGACATTTACGGTTTACGTGATACACTGTCGGTGTATACTTGGTTCCAAATAGGAAGGTACTTATTAGGCGATGAATTTAAGGGGGAATGGTACTCACGTGACATAACTAGAAAGGAACTAAAATCTAACTAGATTTCGGGACTCTCAACTCATGATTTAACGAGATTATGTTTATATCTAATGATATGAGTGTCCAAAGTAGGCAAAAAAAGTCGAGGAAACACCCGCAGATTCCAATGTATTTTTCTGTCTCTAAAAGACTTTTCTCCACGAGTTGAGCGCAGTGCATTTAACCTTCCTCTTTAGAATGAGCCCTCACCCAGCCCAAAATTTGCTCGTATAAGGACAAACAATGACATCCCGCAAACCCATGTTTCGACCCAAAATCTAGGAAGATTCTAGTTCCTTTCTAGTTATGTCACGTGAGTGCCATTCCCTCTTAAGACTCTACTGCGCATATGACTCCAACGGAACTTGTTCATTGGCTAATCCCCTACTCGTACTCCGCCGACCACGCACGTCACCACGCAATACCGTGTATTACAACAAGGCTGACGCGGAACGACATGCGCAGAACAAGTACCTTCTTATTTGAAACCAAGTATAGCAAGCGCACGAGCATATTATTGGGTTGTTCGGAAAGTCCCCGCCGATTTTCAATTATTTTTATAAACCTTTACTATTATCATAGACTTATAGAGATAGACTGAGCCGTCTTAAGGTCTGTTCAGACACGGCGGAAACCGCGCGTTTTCGACCGCGCGATTTTTGTTTTCGATTGTTCAACCGCGTGGTCACGTGTGAACGAATGCATAGTTAATGTAACAAGATCCGCGCGGTTCAAATCGCGTGGTCGAAAACGCGCGGTTTTCGCCGCGTCTGAACAGGCTCTTACGGTCGAGTTGAAGCCACAATGGCGGCCGATCGGTAGGTTTAGTGTTAAGGGAACAAATTTTTGAGAACAAAAAAAGTCACGCCATTTCTAGTGACTATAGAGACTGGGGCATCGTTACAGTATTGATTTCGGCCAAAAAATCACAAACAAGCAATGAAGTGTGCGCAGGTGCATTATCGTGGTGCAAAGGCCACGACTTGTTCCGCAACAGTAGACTAAACATCGAATACGACGACTAGTGTACATACAGACACTTTTCAGGCATGATTACCAACACAACAAAGAGAAAATGTCGTGTATCGGTTGTTAATACAACCCGCGAAATTACAAAATTCCCGTTACTCTTACAACGCACCTCGTATGTTGCAAGACTGTTTGGTTTATTTGCTGTAAAAAAGAACCGTTCACGCATGTAGGTCTACGTACAAGATTATAGGGTGTCGAATTGGAGAAGAAAACCGACCCTTGGGGTCACATATTTTCACAGAACGTGAAATCTGATCCGTGGTTGAAGCTATATTTAACCGACGCGTGAGTTTTACACGTTCACTGCCAAACACTACCACATCGAAATATCCCATCGAATAAAAATAATTTCGTTAATGATACCGGAGTTACAGAGGTCGTCGCGGTGATTGCACTCTTTTTAGCCGTTTAGATCGTGACGATCCTAACGAAATTCGATTGAAGCAAAGACGGCATTACAGATATTCATTTTCAAAGAGAGACTATACGTATTGTGCTGTATTCGGTACAATATTTAAATTTGAAAAAAATATCTGGCATTGCATTTAACACGTTTAATTACGTTTTAACTGGTCTGGGTTAGGTTTCTGTAAATATTTTCCACGATATTTCCTCTCTGAGATATTTTCTCTATACAATAGAGAATACAATCAATATGGCGGCGCAAATTGCTCAACTTTAAGCAAGCACAACTCCTGAACCATTGATCCTACAGGATCGAAACTTCGATCTGCAGGGTCCCCGGATACAAATCTACTGGATTACATACCAAATACATCACAATTTCTAGGAGAAAGGCAGAAATTTTGAGTCCGGTAGAGTTTACCCTAAATTTTTTAGCGCGATTCTGAAATAACTTCCCTTACACGCAACAAAACTCCGTCGGTCCAGACCACTCTTGGGGTCCGACTTTTTAACTTTCATAACGGTTTTACGTATTTCTTGTAGTCATTATCAGTTATCATTGAGCACACAGCGCCGCGCCGCTCGCCGAGGACGCGAAAGACTTTTCACGGCGAACGACGACGGAGTGTAAATAGTGGTGCACAGGGGCGACGTGCTTTTAATCAACATGCATGGAAAATTCTCTTTACGCGGTGTCCCGTGTGCCCCTCTCGCTTCCGTCGCCGACGCCACTCTCCGTTCCGCTCTGATCCGCTCTGAACAGCTTACCATTACGCGATGCTGCCTTCTTTTACGCGCGCACGGATATCTCTGTTGGACGAAGGCTTGCGTCTATCCACCGCGACGTCTTTCAGAATTTCCGAACCGGCTTAACGGCCATCTTTTTCGAGACATTTAGCATCCCTTTGTTCTGGCAAGCGCTTCTCCGATGCCCCTAAGCCTTCGATATAAAATTTAAACGTTTTCTAAACGGAATTCAAGACTATTGTAATACGTGCTCTACTAAAGATATTTATACTTAAAGATCCTATGCTCGTAGAATTTCTGTTTCTTTTTATTACCGAAAAATTCAGTTATATGACTTTCTACGACTTTGTTTGAAACGAAATTTGCACCGCAAATGTTGAAAAAAGCGAAAAAAATGATACATCGTCTTTTTAAACAGTACACAATTTTTTCTATCACTGCATTTTTACCCTTGCGATAATCAAAAAGCAGAAGGCGATGGAAATGCGTACTTTGATTTTGCATATTTATTTATTGCGGTATATGATTACCAGACTGCGGATGTTTATGCAATTTTCAAGTTTTGTAGGTGAATTTTAAGAAAGAGGAATTAAATAAAAAATCTTATTTTCAGTGGCAGTAGCCTTTGCAGATCTGAAATGAATAAAAATCGTACCAAATTCTATCGAATTTTCCAGCATCTTCCGAAAATTTTCAAATGCCATAAATGCAAAAAAATCCGCGGTCCAATGATTACATGCTGATTGGATAATTGTTACTAACTCAAACGTTAATTGCATGTGCAAAACTATTATTCCCATAACTTCTGTATTTATTATTTTTTGAAAGTGATACTTTAGCACAATGTAGCACAACTTAGAACGATAGATAAAATTGAAAAAAATGAAAAGTGGAGGGCTACTAAAAATATCCTTTTTCTCAATTTCTTGTCATTTTTTTTTGTATTAATAGTTTTAATGTAGCACAGACTTAGCGTACAGCTCGGCACAACTGTAGAAATGATTTAATTCAACAAGTGGGGGTCTAACTTCTAGGAGGCTTGAAAATTCCGATTTCGGCCATTAAAAGATCCCGACTCCTATGGAGTCTTTCCACGGGTCGTTTCCCGAGTGAAGGCACGCACCTGTTAGGTAGCTACCTTCCCACTGGTAGTTTCGGCCCTTCGGACCCTATGGTTAAGTAATTTTCTTCGGACGGTCTCGGAAAACCCTTGTGGAAGCATTCCGGGGGAAATGAATGAATAACGCACACGATGAAAGCTCGTGGGTGGCCGGAGGACTGCCGTGCTCGCGCGTCTCGCAGCGAAACAAATTCCATCGACTTCAATTTATCGCCGAACGAGTCTCCGTTGCGAACTTCATCCGGCCGCGAAACGAAAGAAGCACCTTAGGGGATCGTCTCACCCAGCATAGGGCTGTTACTTTCCTTCGAAGGTCGAAGATTTCGAAAATTCGATTCCAGAAACTTCGAAGGTGATGGGAATCGAAGTTTCGAAGCTTCGAAACATCGAAACTTCGAAGGCGATGAGAATCGAAGTTTTGAATTTCGAACCTCCGTAGTATCGTAAATTATTAGAAGATTGAAGAAGACGGAGTCTCTTTCTTTTAAATCTAATTTTGGTGTTAATATTTTTATTTATCAAGAATCGTGACATGGTACGAAACTCGTAAGTTACAACTTCGTACGTTTCGAAGACTGAAATTTCGAGCACTTCGAAGACTTCGAAACTTTGAAACTTCGGAACTTCGGAGGCGATGAGAATCGAAGTTTTGAATTTCGAACCTCCGTAGTATCGTAAATTATTAGAAGATTGAAGAAGACGGAGTCTCTTTCTTTTAAATCTAATTTTGGTGTTAATATTTTTATTTATCAAGAATCGTGACATGGTACGAAACTCGTAAGTTACAACTTCGTACGTTTCGAAGACTGAAATTTCGGGCACTTCGAAGTTCCCTTCGTTCCTTCGAATCCTTCGAAGCTTCGAAGAGTCGAAGCTATCTATTCTAACAGACGACATTCGCGCGTGAATATACGTACGCGAGGATTGCAAGAATCCGGGATTCCGCTCCTGATTTCTCAATAATGCAGAGACGGGGTCTCTTAGTGGTCAAAATCGCTAGATGAAAGATCAATCTAGGGTGCGATTTGCCTCAAAAGTCCTACTTTTACGTTTACGACGCGTAATTTTCATTATTCGGCAGCATATCGACTGTCACGAATAGGCGGCAGCACCGTCGCCTATCACTTTGCGTCTCGCGGCTCCGCGACATGCTGCCGAATAATGAAAATTACGCCTCGTAAACGTAAAAATAGGACTTTTGAGACAAATCGCACCCTAGATTGATCTTTCATCTATCGATTTTGATTACTAAGAAACCCAGTCTTTGCGTTATTGAGAAATCAGGAGTGGAATCCTGGATCCTTGCAATCCTAGAAACGAGTCTACCGCCTTAAATGTTCCTAAAAAACGTCACCAACCATCGAAGGGTTAAACGCTAGTTGGTAGGTGACTAATTAATGATGTAATGAGAATAAAATGTGATTGGTTTTCTGAGAATCGTGACGCCATTGTCCGTTCGACGGAACACGATCTGTCGAGCCAAAGGTGTCGTATAATTCTTCCTTATCGATTCAGGGCGAATAAACAGTTTCGAAACGATACGGATTTGATTGCACTAACCGATAACGACGCACAAACTCTTCACCGTCGTGTTCCAACGGAATCTGTGTGTCGTTAACAAACCAACAGAAGCTTACCATTGCATCACTGCGACGCGTCTATCTAACACCTACGAAACATTTTTCCGTCTCTTTGATGGTACGGGAAATGTTCCCGCTTGAAACAAGTACAAACGGTTTAGGTAGTAAACGTACAGAAGTAACGATCCATTCTTCTCTTTTGTACACCCTCGGAACGATGAAAATGTTGCTTTCAACGTCTTCCAGTTTTCGGATCCCGACCCGACCCGAATATAATATAATTTCCAAGTACCGAATATCGGGAATTTTTGGGTCCCGACCGAACCGAGAGAAAATACCTAGCCCGGTCCGACCCGACCCGAGATTTTTGGGTATCTGAGTGTTACGAATGTTCGGGTCCCGACCCGATCAGAACACAATATTTCCGGATACCCGAGTATGTATCAGGAATTTTTGGGTCCCGACCGAACCCGGGAAAAATACCCGACCCGACCCCGAAATTTCCGGGCACCCGAGTATTAGAAATTTTTGAGTCCCGACCGAACTCGGGGAAAATACACAGCCCGAACCGACCCGAAA